>PVJI01012442.1:0-51929 GCA_004026765.1 Micronycteris hirsuta | reverse complement strand
CAGAGAGATGCGCCCTAGTGTTGGCCATCCTTTAGGGCGTGCTGACCCAGTCTGAACGCGTGTGTTCAGCCTCCTGGAGTAGCAAAATCTGCACTTACCCAATGCTGCCACCAGGTGGTAGACGTGGCTCACTCAAACAGGATTTTGCCACACTGCCAAAACAGAAAAATGTCTCATTTGGTTCTCAATTTTATGAGTTAAGTACTGCGGTTTTCATCACTTTTCAGATGAGCCTAAGAGATGTTCAATAATTTGCTCAGATAGAATGATGTTCGCCACGATTTCAGTTTGGAGATTTGCAAGATGAGATATAGTAAAGTTATTTTTGTCAGCACAAGACAGGGGAATTGGGAAAAGGCACACTACAAAGTGTCTGTCAGCTTTCCTTCCCTTTCCAGCTGTCCCCGAACCTCCCCGACTGCGCGTGGCGTACAGCATGTCTGAAACCTTCTCTTCACACCTGTGTATTAACCTGTCTTTCTCCTTAGTGTCACCCCTAAGGTGAGATCTTGACATGCAGGCGCTGTTTCTGTCATTTCTGTGGTGCTAGAACCTGTTCAGCACATGCTGAACGGAAAGGGAATGAATGGACACCTCTCATCAGGAGGAAAGAATCACCGCCTGCCCTTCCCCATCCCACAAGGCTGAGTAGGGGTGAGGTCGAGTCTCGAGGGGAAGAAGTCAGCACCACCTCCCTCCCCAAAGGAGTCCTGGCACTCACCCTAAGGCATGCAAAAGAGACCCTCTCCCCCAGCTTCCAGGACCAGAGGGGAACACCCAGAAAGACAAGGTGAGGTTGCCTGTACTCAGGACTTGTAAAAACCACAATGTCACTCTCGGTGACTCTCTGTGATTTGGTGTTAGAAGTAGTTTCAAGGGACGTGACAGTGCCTTGATTTTCCTATTCTTTTAGGAGCACGTGGGGCTGATCTTCAGGAGGTGTGAAACAAGGAAGGGACACGAATCCCAAATGCGCAGGGAGTCTGAATATGCAACCACCCACGGAATATAGAAAACACATTTTCAGCTGAAGCCTCCATGAGAAACAGCATTCTTCAGAAAGCTAGCCAAGGAGGACAGACCCCTGTATGGGATGCAGTCGTGCCGGGTCTTAGAAGAGGCCACATTTTTAATAAATAGTTAGAAACAATAAAACGCCCACCGACCCTCACTTGCCTCCTCCTTCACTGACCTCAGAGACCACTCACCAAGTCCACGGCCACCCCTCACACTTAGTTCTGCATCCAGGGGACAGGCAGTGCAAGCACAGGCCTCCTCCTGACCCACCCTCGAGAACACAGCCACACCTCCTCTTCCGAACACACGGAGAGCCGGAAGCAATTCAACGTCCTACAAGTAAGACAACAAATCGACTCCTTAATTCCTGGGGGTTCTGATCAGATCAGACACGGACGCCTGGGCAGGATGCACTGAGCAGTTAAGTGGCAGAAAAAGGCGAGCACACCAGCTTTAGGAAGAGGCCATGGGCAGTGGTGGGCAGGGGCTGGAGGAAGGGAAGTGATGGACCGTGAACAATGCAGGTGGAAGGGGCTGAAGGCCTGGCCCATGCCCCGGGGTTCTCATGTGGGCTCTAGGCTCCCATAGGACTCCGGCAGAGTGGAAGTGGGAGTGTACAAGCTCGTTCCATGTTGCTCCAGACGACTGGTTCGGCTCTTGGCTAGAAGTCACAGGGAGGTAGATACAAGCTCAGTCTAGGAGGAAGTTCTGAGCAACTCAGTGGGACAGAAACTTCATCAGAGAGTGAGCTTTCCATCACTGGACCTATTCAACTGGTGACTGCAGGAGCACTGGTCATAGATGGCACAGACCAATGCCCTCAACCACCAACGTTCCTCCTGGCGGCGAGTGGGAGGCACTGTGGCGGACGGACCAACACTGGCCAGCAGGCTGTGGAGGGGAGCACAACGGTCCAGCACCACCACCCTCACTGAGTGTGACGGCAGGCCCACGAGGAGTCCGCGTGCACCCCCTCAAAGCGGGAGAGGAGTGGTGGGCAGGGACAAGAAGCAGGAAGGGGGACGATGGCCTGAGCCTTTGCTCAACACAGAAATGCCCTGGTCGAAGCGCTCCTAAGGAACCGGCCACAAGTCGCAGCCTGACCCACCTCCTCTGTGTGCATGGAAGGGAGCGGGCGCGTTCTCACTCCCGCAGGATTAGACTCCCTTTCTCCATACAAGGGGGCTGAAGAATACCTAACGTTTCTTTCTAAAGACAAAGTAACAGCGTGGGGAAGTAGCAAAACAGAAGAGGTTAAATACTCCCAGCGAGCTTCAGTATAAAGCTCATCTAATTAAAACTACCCTACGTCCAGTACACGTGGAAGCCTTGCCGGCGTGGGTGCAGCACTCACACTGAATCTGCCTCACAGGAACCACAAGGGCCTCGGAACTGCCCTCCTGAGTGGCCAGTGCACAGGTGGAGAGGGAGGAGGTAGGGGAGGGAGGAGGCACACTCCTCCCTCCAAGAGGAAAGAACTCTCCTAATTCAACAGACCAAGCTCTACTGAACCACGTGCCAATCTTAATAAGAGCAGAGATAGTTGTAAAAGACAAATTTTAATTTATGCTGAAAAATAATTTTAGGAGATGACATTCGGATGTTTCTCGGAGGCAGGTAAATTGGGGCATTCGATATTTTCTTTCAACACGGGGAACACCTGAGATCCTACTGACAGGAAACGTGGAGAAGACAAATCCAAAGACATATGCATCAGGTACACTCCAAAGTTCACCTGTGAACGAAACAGCAACAGCAGCAGTGACAAGCTAGATTAGCTGGCAGTCGAAATCATTTTGCAAACAGTAATGTTCAGCTACAACTGAGTCAGATCTTTAAAGGCAGGCACTGGGACTTGCCAGGCCTGTCACTTGGCAAAGCGGAGTGGGAAACCAGGGGGACCTCCCTTCGGACACGCAGACTCTCAGTCCAGGGTGCGCTTTCCCAGCAGCCACCCCGTCCCTCCTCATGGCTGGGCCTGTTCCTTTTCCTCCCTCCTGTCTCCCTTGCATTTTCCTTGAGAACATGCGATGCCAGTTAGGTTCTCCAAATTCTCCAGAAGAAAGACAAAAGGTCCAAAGTGAAGTCTACTCAAGGTCTGCCACCAATGCCAGTGAGTCGGCAAGAACCCCCTGGAGCACGGGACGTGTCCCAGACCTGTTCCTTCCTGTGGTAACCGCAGTTGGCCACTCTCCGCCCCCATGTTCCAGGCACCAGACCCGGGGCTGGGACCCAGGGAATTCCTAAAGATCTGCACACATGTGCGTGAAGAGTACACAGGAACTCTCCGTGCGATCTTTGTAATTCTTTTGTAAATCTAAAAATGTTCAAAAAAGTGTAAACATAGAAGACGTATGCACCTGAGAATGAGTGATGCTGCCGCAGCACGGTGCGTGTGCCCGCCCACCCCCTCTGCGGGCAGCCTGCGCGGTGCAGGCTCCAGGCCCGCGCCGCTGGGTGCCACAGCCTGCCTCAGCCAGCAGGCACACACGTGGGTGTGACAGTCAAGTGCAACGCCCTCGAAGGCTGTATCTATCCCGTATCTGTAGGGAGACCACGTCAAACTCTGTGACCCAAAACTCTGGTTTTGGGGAAACACAGAAAACGATGCAGAACATTTTACCCGGATTTAACCTGCCAATTTATTATTGGAGAGAGATTAAGTATTTGCACTAATTCAGTTAATTTTCAAGAACTGCTCCATGCAGCCTAGTTCCTTACTTGACTTCCTAGAATTCTTTGCAAACAAAAACTCCTAATAAAACAGTGATCCTGAAAATAAAGCTTCCTAGAGAATCAGTCTGTTAGAGGGTCAGCTTTTCTAATCTGGACGCCACGTCAACAGCGTTTCGTCACTTTAACCCTCACGAGGATGGCTTACAAGCTTAGTGACATTTATTGTGTTTCTACACAGCGACTCTATTCAGCATAAGGCATTTTACACTGCATGAGAACTCTGCAAAGCAAATAAGGACTCAAAAATAGACTTACCTTACTTATCTACTTCTTATTTACACTCCCTATCTCTTCAACAAGATTGGAAGCATCAAAAGCACACATAGTAAGATCCCCATAAAAGTGAAAATATGGATGAAAACCAAAGATAAGGTGCTGCCACAGATGAAGTCGGAAACTTAATGGTACCCATCAGCCTTTGACTGTTTCCCCGCTTCTAAAACATTACTCAGCACTACTGGGGATATTGTTCTGGGTAGATAACACACCAGGATCTTAAAATGGGATATAATACTCGTATCCATGCTTACCTTTCGCTCTCGACATTCAGAAAGCTTTTGGAAAACATCTTGGTTTCGTTGCCCAGTTTGCTGGTCAATGCAAATCATCTGGCACCTGTGACAAGGCCCCAAAACCTGGGAGGTGGGGACGGAAAAGACAGCATTGCGATGAAAGTCACCAGACCCTCAACTCTACATCCAGGACTCTACATCCAGGAGGGTTTGGGGTGTCCTAGGCTATCCCCCCTGCCAGTTTCAAACTCACACACAAATGCTCAATAATCTACTCTTAACCGCAAGGAGCCAGAAGGTGGCACCTCTTCCCAATGCCACTAGGGACTCATTCCTATTTGTTCATCAGCTGGAGAGGTTGTGCTCCAGGGCTTCGAAGGGAAACAGGAGTGGCTGTGAATCTCAGACAGTTCCCAGGAGATGGTGGGGAGCCTCCGGGAAAAAAAGAACGGACTGATGGAGGACCGACCAGGAGATGAGCAGCCACAGCCCCAGCACGGAATCCCCGGGAGGAAATCTCCAGAAAGTACCCAAGCACAGCCCTGTCCTCTGACCCAGCAGTTCCACTACCAGGAATTCAACCCAAGAAAGGAATCAGAAGTGCAAACACAGATTCGAGTACAAGGGCATTTCTCACATTGTTTATAATAGGGGAAGTCTGGTAGTATCTTAAACACCAAATAGCAGAGAACGGTTAAACCAACCTCACTACATCCATATGGCATGTCATGCAGGTTTTAAAATTAATCTATAAAGGGCTTTCAGTAAAATGGAAAATGTTTATTTTTACAACAGAAATAAGCAGAAAACAAAATTACATGTGCATCATTGTATATGTGTGTACATATACATACACTTGTATACACATACGCACACTACAAAAACACAGCACACACCTCTTACCAGGGGTCCTACTCGTACTTCTATTCTGGATGGTCCACCATGAGCATGAATTGCTTTTATAGAAAGAAAAGTCCCCCAAAAATGTTAACATAGAAAAGAAAGAATGCTGTTTAGCAGTGACAAGATTTTTTTTTTTGTTGCACACAGAAAAGATGCAAAGGCCCTTGACTTTCTCACAACCATTTTCTCCTGTGCTCACACACGGGCACGCACAAGGTAAGTGCTGGATTAGAACTACCCAACGAAATCTGGATGTGTCTCGGCCTCTGCCTGTCACCGGTGTTCTGGCTGGGGGCATTAAACCAGAGGAAACGTAAGCTCACTGTGGTACCCAACTTCAGATGCCAGCCTCCTCATAAGCAGCTGGCATGCCATAAAGGAGCTCTGTCCAGCATTCACCATGGGGTGCCTCATTTCCCCGCCCAGCTCCTTGGCTGGATTTGATAAGGAGTCCAGATACTATTTCTGAGAAGCCCGGCTCAGGCCTGGCCCTCGGTCGTGCTCACACGTGGAAACTGCCACGTGGGGAACATGAGATGGTTTATACAACTGGCTAATAACACAACTATTATTAGAGTGATTTCAGGCCCTACTGAAGAACTGGGCATATTCTGTGCAGACGAGCATCCCTCTGCCTCTAGCCACTCCCTAGCTTTCCTGTCCACTCATTACCACCACACTGATTGAGCACGGACTCTGGGCCGGCACTGCGCTGGGCCCCAGAGGTACAGAAGGGAACACAGCAGACCCAGGCCCCATCCTTGTGTGCTCTGAAGAAGCAAACAGGTGCTGTGCAGACCCTGACCGTATGCTGGGTCAGGAACATCCTTTCCAAGGAGGTAACACCTGAGCCAAGGCCGTGAAGTAGCTGCTGAAAGGAGATGCCAGGCAGAAGGGACAGGAAGGACAAAGGCCCTGGGGCAGGAAGCCTGGCTTGATTAGGGAACGAGAGAAGGTGGAGATGACAGGCGGAGGGGGCAGGGTGATGAGCTTGGAGAGGCTGGCGAGTTAGGAGAGGACAGCAGGCTTAGCTCCGGAGGATGCCTGCAGGGAGCCTCCCAAGCCTGGGAGAGCGGGTACCCAGTGGCTTTGCCTCTGACTGCAAGCTCCTCCCCAGCAAGGCAAGAAGCTGGAGCGTGGACAGAAGGTGCAGCAGCCATTTCAGGGAAAGGCCACTAGGCATCTGAGGTCCTGCTCCATGAGCTTCAGACAGCCAGAAAGTCCAGCAACTTCAGCAGGAGAAACTTCTCATAGACACATTCCCAGAAAACAGAATTAAGCCTAGACATAAGGACAAGGTGGAGGAAGCACTGAGCCCTCCGCCGCCTGCATGGGCGCATTCTCTCTTCCTCATGTGAAGCTGACTGCTGCCACCCTTGTGGGAATTAGGGATGGGTCATTGCAAGGGACGCTGCGGGATGCAGATGTCACACACCCTCCTGCTGAGGCCTCCTAGGTGAGTCAAAAACTAGGAGGGATTCCTACCTGCCACCATCCTGGACTAGGCTTCAGTCTCCATTAGCAGCCCTTAAGGAAGGGTAACAGGACTTCCTAGAACTCACCTGGAAATGCAAGGAACCAATTGAAATCTCATCCCATCTCTCTTCTTCAAAAGCTCTTGTTCCACTGGTGATAATATTGGCACGGAAACGTGAGATGAGATCTTTCATTGGGAATAATTCCTCCTTTCCATTCTCATCACTATTTAAGACAAATCAAAAAGGGAAAGGGGGAGGGGTGGATAATTACACTGTTATAACAATTCGATGTTTCTGCTACTTAAAACCTGACTTCATCGACTGTACTCTGCCCTGAGGCCTGGGTGATCAGAACAAGGCTTTACTGTCAGGCCAAGCAGCACCGTGTGCCAGACAGACCTCAGTGGTCTCCTTTGGGACATGGGCCTAGGTCTGGGAAGAGGCCCGCAAGAGGCAGTGCAAAGGGTGAGTAGATCTTAGTTTAAGACGTGAAGGATTTTGGAAACCAGGAGAACAGAAATCAAGTGAATAAACTTCTGAGAAAATACCAGTTCTACATGGTAAGTCAGGATAAGGCATTTAAAGAGTTTCTAGCTTAATTACCAAGACATCACTCTCTTTGGGGGATATTAAAACATCATAAAGCAAGGCAGAGTATATTTGGGAGGTGATATTTATTTCCTAACTCCCATTCTGTTTGCTACTCGTGAATGCATATGCTATGTTTATAATTCTCATTTACAGTTTTTGTTGACTGCCATGAGGCCCTGCGAAGCGGCTGTCTGCACCTCCACGCACCCTCTCCCCTGAGGGAAAGAGCATCAAAAAGCATCTGGAAACGTAACGAAAGGGCACAATGCTGTACCCCGTCATTCTGAGTGTAAGAACCCGTGAGATTCCCCACGGTGAAAGGGGTGAGAAGAGTGGGGACCTTCAGTGGGGTTCACAAGAGGGCAGAAGGAAGCTTCTGAGGTACTAGAAATGTGCTCTGCTTGATCAGGGTGGTGGTCACGTGGGTACGTTCGTCTGTCAAGTTCACTGAGCTGTGGACTTAGTGACTTTTGCACTTTGTTGTACTTCAACAAGAATATTTTAAAAATTGTTTAAGTTGGGAGAAATCCTTGGGTATGACAGGAATTTTCCCTAGAGACAGAACTGAAGGGCTCTGGGGAGGAAGGGGTCCGTCCATGGCTGCATCCGGTCCCCTTCCCAGCAGTGAGCGGAGCGCAGGGGCGGGAGCAGGACCGCCAAGTCTAGCTTTGCCTCCGGCCCTGCAGCTCCCGTGACCTTGAGAACTACAGCTCCCTCATCTGAAATGAGAGGGTTAGCGCCTTCCAGGCCTGAAATCCTTTTGTTATAGATTTACACTGCAAGTTATAACCCTTCCGTTTATGCCTCATTAAAAGGAAAGTTTTATGCCCAAAAGCTATCGTGGTCAACATGTATAAGACAGCGGCTGCCAAATCTGAAAACATCACAAAGATACACCCAGCAGGGACCATCACTAGGAGCCGTGGGACTGTGCCTCTTACCTTGGAGCACCTGTCCCACCCATCCCAGATTGTCAGCCTTGTACCAACCGGTGGGAAACGTGGTCCCCTCCTGGTGGGAAGTGGGGTTGTAGCGAGCCTGCCCGCACCTCCTACCTCGCAACACCCAGCATCCCAGAACACCGCAGACCCGCTCTCTCCCGCGCTCTGGGCACCTGAGGAGGAGGGTCGCGCAGTGCATCCACTTTGCTCCCAGGAAGGCTGAGCTGGGCCAGGGCAAGGGAACAATAGTGTATGTTCTTGCTAGTGACTATTAACAGGAACTTCTGCGAACAGTCTCTCTTTGTCTCATTTATTAAGCTATACTTGTGTATCTTTGTGAGTGTGCACACAAACGCACAGGACTATGTGGCCTGTGGGGGTCCCAGGACCCCCAGCTCACGGAGCTGAGGGTGCGTGCATACCCCTCTCTGTCCCCTGGACTAGGAATGAGCAGTCCAGCTCTCGCATACAATGATTTTTCCCCCTAATTGTCTGATGACCTTGGGACAGCAATTTCCTCTAAAGAGCGATGAGGGAGATTGGACCAACCAAGCCCCTCTCCGAGCGACCCCATCACTGTCAGGGCCTCGGGAGAGCACTGGGTGGGAGCGGACAGGTGGGGTGCTGGCTCCGAAGAGCGATACAGACAAGTGATATCCGCGACCTTAAAGCCTTTCATAACCACTCTTCTCTCCCCTCAAAAGAGCTGTGGAAGTAGAACAAGGCTCCTAGGGGACAGAAGACAGTGGGAGGGCACGCAGTGTAATTAGATCACGTTGGTGGTGATTCCATTAAAGCAAATGTTAAGAAATGGAATGATTAAAAAATGAGAATTGGGGTTCTCCACTAAGCATCTTGAGGGCATGAAGAAGGTCGTTGGAAGATAAAAGAGAGCCCTCAGAAAGATAAGCGGAACTAACCCGAAGGGCTTTGTAATTTCTCTCTATCCCAGTTTCTTTATGAACAGTCTGGACCCCATGACTCAGGAACTCTCCCTGCAGGTCGGTGCCAGACTCACTTGCAGGGGCAAGCAGTTACACCTGCGTGTCACCCATCAGGTAAACAGTAGGAAAAGGATCTCCCTTACCTGGAGGTTAGTTGCTGCTGAAGTTCCGAAACACTGGATCCATTCACCAGCAGATACTGGGCCTCATTAACCAGAGAAAGGGTGGCCGGTGCACCAGCAGGCTGACCTAAAAGTGATGGTGAGTTTAAGGAGACATGGAAACAACCTCACTGTCATCGGTGGTGACTAAATAAAGGAGACGTGGCGCATGTATATACACGTGTACACACATATCTCTACACACACACCTCTCTCTCTGAGGTCTGTCTGGAAGAAGTCCAGCCATTGTTAATATAGCAATGGTTTGTGAGACATTGATGTAAACTGGCAGCCAAGGGGAGTGGACTGGAATGCCCACGTGCGAACAATGACGACTTCACTGTACCAGTCGGGGGGCGGGCAGTTGACACTATTAAGTGAGCAGCATGTGTACTGTGTGGACAGCACATTCAAAATGACTGAGTGATTAGGGGAACAAATCTGCACCAAATTTTGCGTTAAGCTTGAACATTCCTCCATGGAAACTATTCAGATGCTTCAGAAGGCTGCAGCTACAGACAACTGGTGATTGGCAGCTTCATCACAACAATGTGCCTGCTCATGCATCATGTCTCATGCAGAGTATTTTAGCAAAACATCAAATCACCCAGGTGACTCAGCTGCCCTGCAGCCCAAATTTGGTGCCCTGAGACTTCTGGCTTTTCCCAGAACTAAAATCACCTTTGAAAGGGATGAGATTTTAGACCATCGATGAGATTCAGGAAAATACAACAGGGCAGCTGATGGCGACTGGGAGAACTGTGTGAGGTCCCAAGGTGCCTGCTTTGAAGGGGACAGACATGTCATTGTCCTGTGTACAGTGTTTCTTGTATCTTGTATCTTTTTCAGTAAATGTCTCTATTTCTCACATTACATGGCTGGATACCTTCTGAACAGACCACAATATTCTTCAGCCATAAAAAGAAGGAAACCTTGCCATTGGGACAGCACAGACTGTTGGTGCTGGAGGCTGTTATGCGCAGCTAAGTGAAATGAGTCAGACAGAAGAGACAAACACCATAGGGTCTCACTTACATGTGGAACCCAAAGAACAAACACTGAAACAATCTCATAGACACAGAGAACAAACCGGGGCTTGCCAGAGGCAAGGGGGTGCTGGGTAAGCAAAATGGGTGAAGGAGGTCGAAATTGACTGTGGTTAATAATACTGTATTTCATATTTGAGGTTGCTAAAAGAGTAAATTGTAGAAGTACTTATTAGAAGAAAAAAATTTTATAACTATGCGTGGTGATGGGTGGTAAACTAGATTTATTGTGGTGATAATTTCATAATATATACAAATATCAAATCCATTATGCTGTACACCTGAAACTAATATAATGTTATATGTCAATTATACCTCAATAAAAAATGTCAATATACTTAATTTTTGAATTTTAAAAATAAAATAAGAGTTGCTTTCTTGGAAGGCAAATGAACTGTGCTCCATCGACTTGCATGTTTTAAAAATAGAGTCTATTTCTACAAGGGGAAAAAAAACGGTGCCCTGGAAATAATAAAAATGTCTTAGGCATGGCTCAAACCTCTCAAAAACTAAAAGAAAATGAGCTTCTAGAAGATTCTGTTAGTAACCTGAAAATAATAATAGTAATAAAATGCTGAAGTTGTTGGAAAGAAGCTGGTTTTTGTCCTTGGGCAAGTGTGAAATACTGACTTTAGACATAAATAATACACATTTTAAAACTACTGAAAGGGACCAAACAGTGAAAGAAAACATCAAATGTGTCCAGTACTGCTGGCGGCCCATGGCCTGGCTTCCACCTCCCCAGTGTGGGGCCAACAAACGTGGCTGTCTTTAACCGAGATGTTGATGAAAAGGACTGGCTGGACCGGAACCCAGTGAGCTGTCCCCAAACCCGGTTTGAGGGCCCCAGAACACACGTCAATGGATACTTCTAAGAGAATCCCTTTCCAGACCTTCCCCTTCCAAATGCCCTCTTTCCTGAAATGGCTCTGTCGGGAAGGGGGTTCCCTCCCAGCCCCTTCCACAGAGGGAAGGCTGCACCTCTCCTCGGGCACATTGCCCCTGGGGGGCAAAAGTCTCCAGGGTGGAAAACAGAAGCCCCATTCAAAGCCGGGCTCTGTGCTGAGATAACAAAAGTCTCCACAGCCTGGTGAAGGGCCCTCCTGCAGGTCAGAGGGGCTCCAATTCTTCGCTCCCCACAAAACTGCCACACCTAATTAAGTTGTCAAGTGACATGATTAAAGTCATCTGAAGGTTAGATCCCTGGGACTCAGAAGAAAGCTCTGAGTGACAGGAAGTCAACCATAGTCCTCTCATCCCAAGCTTTTCACTGACTGAGATGAGATTTTTCAGAAGAGAACCAAGGCTGAGCCCCAGTGATTCTGCTCATAAGTGACAGTTATTCGTGAATATGGGAAGTAATGAAGGGAAGCCCAGCCATCTCATTAAGAGATTCATTTTAAAAAATGTTTTCACTATCTTTTGAAATTTATAATATACTTTTGCTGCTTTGATCAACTGTATATTATTAAAAATTATGATAACTCAACCTAGAAGAAATTTCCTAATACTTAGACTCTTATAATGACACTAAATTCTAAAAATGTTTATACTTTCCAATTTACATAGAATTTTAGTTTCAGATAAATATGATAGGGTGATCAAAGAAAGATTCTCAAGCATAAAATAAATAACACTAAGATAAAATCCCATTAGAGAAGTAGAACAGAAATGTAAGTTGAAGAAGGAAAAGGAAAGATAAAATATCTGACAATTAAAAGGCAGTTTGTGTATTTATTTAATAAACATTCATGGGAATCAAATCACTAAAATATTGAGATTCCATTGGCTAATGTTTAAAAGGATGATCTACAAGTTTTAATTTAAAATGATGATATTTATAATATGCTAGTAATCATATGCTTTGCAATTATTTAAACTACTTTTCTGTTTGTTTTGTTTTTTAATTTTTATTGAATTTACTATGGTGACATTGGTTAATAAAATTATAGAGGTTTCAAGTGTACAATCCTATAATACACCATCTGCATATTGTATTATGTGTTCACCAGCCAAAGTCAAGTCTCTTTCCATCACCATTTTTTCCCCCTTTAACTTCTACCTCCGTCTAACCCCTTTCTCTCTGGTTCTCTGTGTCTATGAGGTTTACTTTTCTTTGCTTAATCCCTTCACCTTTTTCACCCAGCCCCCAAACTCACCTCCCCTATGGCCGCTGTCAGTCTGTTCTTCACATCTGAGTCTGTTTCTATTTGCTTGCTAGTTTATTTTGTTCATTAGATTCCACATATAACTGAAATCATATGGTACTTGTCTTTCTCTGACTGGCTTATTCCACTTAGCATAATACATTCTAGGTCCAGCCATGCTGTCACAAAAGGTTAGATTTCCTTCATTTTTATGGCTGAGTAGCAGTCCATTGTGTAAACGTGTATCACAGCTTTTTATCCACTCACCTACTGACGGGCACTTGGGCTGCTTCTACATCCTGGCCACTGTAAATGACACTGCAATGAACATAGGGGTGCATAGATTCTTTCGGATCAGCATTTCGGGTTTCTTTGGCTATATTCCCAGAAGTAGAATTACTGGGTTATAAGATAGTTCCATTTTTAATTCTTTGAGGAAACTCCATACTGTTTTCCACAATGACTGCCCTAAGCTGCATTCCCACCAACAGTGCACTGAGGGTTCCCCTTTCTCCACATCCATAGCCAACAATTGCTGCTTGTTGATTTATTGATGATAGCCATTCTGACAGGTGTGGGATTTTAATATGCATTTCTCTGATTACTGACATTGAGCATCTTTCCATATGCCTATTGGCCGTCTGTACGTCCTCTTTGCATAAGTGTTTTATTCATGTTCTTTGCCCATTTTTTAATTGGGTTGTTTGACTTTTTGGTGTTAAATTGTGTAAGTTCTTTATAAATTTTGGATATTAACCCCCTACCAAATGTACCATTGGCGAATATGTTCTCCTATTCGCTTTGTTGATGTTTTCCTTTGTTGTGCAGAAACTTTAGTTTGAGGTTGTCCCATTTGTTTATTTTTTGTTTGTTTCCCTTGCCTGAGGAGATTTGTCAGAAAATACATTGCTACAAGAAATGTTTGAGATTTTACTGCCAGTGTTGTCTTCTAGGATTTTTATGGTTTCAAGTCTAACATTTAAGTCTTTAATCCATTTTGAGTTTATTATTGTGTATGGTATATGAAGGTGGTCTTATACCTTCAATTTTTTGTACATATGTGTCCAATTTTTTGTACATGAGTCCAATTTTCCCAAGGCCAATTACTGAATAGACTGTCCTTACCTCATTGTATGATCTTGCCTCCTCTGTCAAATATTAATTGACCATAAAGGTACAGGTTTATTTCTGGGCTTTCTATTCTGTTCCATTGATCTATATGTCTGTTTTTATGCCAGTACCATGCTGTTTTTAGTACTATGGCTTTGCAATACATTTTGATATCAGGTCACATGATTTCTCCAACTTTGTTCTTCTTTTTTTTTATACCCAGTCAAATTGAGTAGTGGGGTGTATTCTTCTTTCTCAAGATTGCTGTGGCTATTATTTTTTTTTTGTGGTTCCACATAAATTTTTGGAATATTTGTTCTAGTTCTGTGAAATGTGCCATTCCTATCTTTATAATAATTGTGTTTAAGCTATAGATTGCTTTGGGTAGTATGGACATTTTAATGATAGCAATTCTTCCTCTACATGAACACAGTATATGCTTCCACTTATTTGTATATTCTTCAGTATCTTTCTTCAGTGTCTTATAATTTTCTGAGTACAAGTGTTTTACCTCATTTGTTAAATTTATCCCTAGGTATTTTTTGATGCAATTGTTGTTGCTGTTTTTAAAGCAATGGGATTGTTTTCTTAGTCCATTTCTGATAGTTCATTATTCGTGTATAAAAATGCAAACAATTTGCCTTTACTGGTGTGGCTCAGTTGGTTGGGCATCATTCTGCAAAGCAAAAGGTCACTGGTTCGATTCCTGGTCAGGGCACATGCCTGGGTTGCGGGTTCAGTCCCTGGGTCGGGGCACGTCCCAGGTAACCAACTGATGTTTCTCTCTCATGTCAATGCTTCTCTCCTTCTCTTTCTCCCTCCCTTCCCCTCTCTCTAAATAAAATCTTTTTTGTAATGCAACTAATTTATGGATATTTGTTTTGTATTCTGCTACTTTATTGAA
This sequence comes from Micronycteris hirsuta, assembly GCA_004026765.1. NCBI lineage: Eukaryota > Metazoa > Chordata > Mammalia > Chiroptera > Phyllostomidae > Micronycteris > Micronycteris hirsuta. The sequence continues at coordinate 37,439 of PVJI01012442.1, read as the reverse complement.
TTCATTTATCAGTTCCAGTAGTTTTTTGGTGGAATCATTAGGGTTCTCTATGTGCAGTATAATGTCATCTGCAAATAATGACAGCATCCATGTCTTTGTGTGTTTTTCAGTTTTTTTCTCGTGATTAATTTCTAGTTTCATACCATTGTTGTTAGAGATGCATGATATGAATTCAATCTTCTCAAACTTATTGAGACTTGTTTTCTCTCCTAACCTGTAGTCTATCCTAGAATACGTTCCATGTGCAATTGAAAAGCATGTATATTCTGCTGCTTTGGGGTGAAATGCTCTGAAGATATCAATTAAATCCATCTGATCTAGTGTGTCATTTAAGGCTGCTATTTCCTTGTTGATTTTCTGTCTCAGATATCTATTCATTGATATCAACATGGTGCTAAAACACTGTACTATCACTGTATTACCATTGATCTCTCCCTTTATGTCCATCAAGATTTGCAATATATATTTAGGTGCTCCTACGTCAGGCACATAAATGTTATAAGGGTTATATTCTCTTGTTGAATTGCTCCCTTTATCATTATGTAGTGTCTTCTTTGTCTCTTCCTATACCCTTTGTTTTAAAGTCTTACTTGACCCTTTGTTTTAAAGCTACCCCAGCTTTTTTTTTCATTTCCATTTGCATGAAATGTCTTTTTCCACCTTTTTGTTTTTAGTCTGTGCGCATCTTTAATTCAGAGGTGGTTCTCTTGTAGACAGCATATATATGGGCCTTGTTTTCTATCCACTCTGCTACTCTATGTCTTTTTTTTTTTTTTAAGATTTTATCCATTTATTTTCAGAGAGAGGGGAAGGGAGGGAGAAATAATGGGAGAGAAACAGCAATGTATGGTTGCCTCTCACATGGCCCCCACCGGGGACCTGGCCCGCAACCCAGGCATGTGCCCTGACTGGGAATCGAACCAGGACCCTCTGGTTCTCAGCCCGCACTCAATCCACTGAGCTACACCAGCCGGGCTACTCTATGTCTTTTGACTGGAGCATTTAAGCCATTTACATTTAAAGTGATTACTGATAGGTACGTATTTGTTGCCATTTTATTCTTTATAAATATGTTCTTCTGGGTTTTTTTTTTTCATTTTCTTTTTAAATAAGACCCTTTAACATTTCTTGTAATACTGCTTTGGTGGCAATGAACTCCCGTTAAGATGCAGCTCCAAACTCACCTCTTCCCTAAAGCTCTTCATAATTCTCTCCAGGTGTAGAGGATGCTCACGCCCTTTGCACAGACCTTTACTATAGAGTTGCTGCCTCTAGCCTGAGATGCAGACAGAAGATGGTTCGACTTTAGGTCGTGGGCATACAGTGCGGTGTACAGATCTAGTATCATAGAGGTGTACACGTGACACCTATGTGGTCCTGTGAACCTATGTCACGCAATAAACTTAATAAAAAGTATCTCAAAAGTAAAAATAAAACTTATTTCCAAAAAATAAACTAAACTAAGATCCTGAAGGACCACAACTATTGCTTAATAACCTCAGCCATCCTCCTGAGGACCCAGCTAAGCCCCAGGTAAGCAGGAGGCATTATGAATAATTACAACATATTCAATAAGATCATTTATAAGGATCACAGGTCCTGAAGAATCCCACTCCTTGTGTGTCTCTGCTCATGAAAACGTTCATTCCTCTCTCCCATCTCATCATGTCTCTAAGCTAACCCATGCCCAAACACCACCAGCTCACCTCCTCACTAAAACAAGCAGAAGTTTTTTCCCCTTCTCCATCACATAGCAACTCAAATTTTTAAGCAGCTCATGACATGAAAAATTGTCAGAACTTGTAAAAGTCTAAGTAGATTACATCCTTTGATTCTTCTCTCTGTCACGCATTTTCAGGGAGTCACAGGTTCACCTGTGCAGGCCCCAAGATCCCATTACTGGTCCCCAGATAAACAAAATGCTATTTGGATTCACAAGCCAGTCTCTCTGAGAGCTGATCATGAGGATAGGTCATCCCTGCACCAACCAGTAATGGAGCAATGATCCCTGCCTTCATTTGTCTAGTATTTACTGAGCAACTACTATGTGCCAGGTGCTGTTCTAGGCCTGGAGGATGCAGCACTAACAAAGCAGACAAGAATCCCTGCCCTCACAGAGCTCACGCTCTAGTAGAGGGAAGGCAGGGCACATGCAGGATAGCAGTGAAATGCATGGCCCACAGGACGCGAACAGCACCACGGAAAAAGGTAACACAGGACAGGGAGCCGGGGAAGTTCCAGTGAGGGCTTTGGTTCTGTGGCGAGAGGTCAGGCAAGGCTTCCCTGAGAAGACAACATTTAAACAGACACCTGAAAACGATCTGTTCTTTCTCTGTGGTACTGTTAACTTTCAAAGTACTTTCTTCTCTGGTGTCTCGCTGCATCCTGGATTATGCTGCATTTCCTGCATTATGGCAGGAAAGCTGTCGAAATGTGTTCAGGTCTAAGTACCTGAGATCTACAGAAGTTGAGGCAGCAAGGACTTGCCAAGGTCTCAAGCCATTTGGAGACAGAGCCAAGACTAGAAACCCAGGTTTTCTTAGGACTTAGCAAGCTATCGATGTTCTTATTTAACAAAACAAAATAGTGCTTCTAAATGTGCACAGCTGAGGCTGAGGGCTTGAGCAGAGCGGAGGCAGCTGTCTGGGAGCCTACCCCACCTCTCAGGGTTCTCCTGGAGACCACACGTGGGCCCTGCTGGCCTGCGGCCACCAGGCACCTTTTCACAGAAGGCAGACCACCGCTTTCTGTACACGCGCAAGTTCCCGTGTAACTCCACCTCATGGGCCCACTTCGATGCACACAATGGTGAGCCTGCCCGCCTACGCCCAAGAACCAACCTGAAATGGCCTACCTTGGTGCTGTTTCTTCTTTGCGTTCCTTTGAAAGTTCGAACTTTGTTTGATCAAATGGCATGGACGGCCCAAAAACTTTGACAACCAGCTTGAAATTTTTTCTCCACAATCGTAAGTATTTACCCTGGCCAAAAAAAAAAGATAAAAAAGGAGAAATGGTGAATGTTATATAGTATTTAAGTAACAATCTAAATGGCAGAAAGGAATTATAATATAATGTAGTTAATATAATGTAATATAATATAATATAAGTCATTGAGCCCCCAGCCAGAAGGAAGCCTAAAGTGACAGCTATCTTAGGAAGTACAGGGAGATTTCCAAGGTGCAGGAAGATCTGAGGTAAGGGGTTCCTGCAAAGCATTAAGAGCAGATAAAAGGATTTAGAAGTTCCTCTTGAAAGACTTTGTTTATATAAATTATAGCCATTGAAAAAACTAACCTTGGAATTTTAGACTTTCCTGGCCATTATTTTTGGGCTTTTGGGGCTTTAAGAAGCCCTTGTACACAGACACTTGTCTTGGTTTTGCTGCTATGGGTGTGACTGTAATATTTTCTCTCACAGCCAGACCACATGGACTGACGGGATTGGTTCATTAAAAAACAAACAAATAAACAAACAACAAAAACTCTGTGCCTATAAATTCCCAAGGGAAGCACATTTATTGATCTGGTTTTAAAACTCTGCAATCTTCTAGAATTTTTAAATAGAATTTCAAATTTAAAATTTTTTAAAAGCTGTACATCACCAGAATTTATATGAAAAATTTCTAATATCTTGTGCCAGAATTGTAAGACAGATATTATCGCACACCTATTTTATCCTTAATTTTTACTGGAAAAAAACAAAGTTGCCTTTCTCTTCTAGAGAGGGAAGAGAAGAATGAAACCTCACTTCTCGGCACATCCTCTCCAGTGCTGTGAGAGATTGCACCAAATTCCATTTTCAGTGCATTAAGTACTCATGGTTCCCAGCACAAGGAGCCTACCCTCTAGCTACCCGATCAGCATTATTTACCAGAAAACGGCAGCCCTCTCAGGTGCACCTGAGTGAAATGCACCACCCGAATGAGAAGATTTTACAATGGGGACAGACAAAAATGTTTCCCCGAGATTCACGCCCTGGTTTGGTGTGCTGCCGTGAGTGTGTACTGGCACAAGTATTGGTGAAAAGATGCACACTGTGCTCGGCTCCCGCCCAGCATGGCCCAGTGTCCGTGATGCTCAGGTAGACCCGGCAGGACCTATCCCTTCACACCCCACTGAGACCCAGCGACCCCCAGAATCTGAGCCCAGTCTAGAGGTAGCTTTAGTATCTAACATACCCTCTCACAACATACACATGACATGTATGACACCAGGCAGTGCAGAAAGAAGTAAACGTGATCATATTCCATACCGTGCAGCAGCGCCATCTCCTGAGCGCGCACACACCTCCTAACAGGTTCATTGTGTAACTGACGAGCACTTCGCAGTTTAAAGCCTTGCATATAGAAATCTGTAGTGAACTGTTACAGTGAACTGTTTCAGTTTCGGGGAATAAACTGGTTGGGGTGTTAGATGGGCTGGTTCCCACAGTCAGAAAAGTGGCTGTTCCACATGTTTTGGGGTCCAGATTAGATTTAGATAAAAAGGGATGCAGGTGTTCAATATATTCAATAAATAGTGTTATAAACATTCACAATCGGGAAATAAAATAGAAATGCTGTTATTACATTCAACCTCACTTTCTATATTTCCTAGAATTTAGCAGCTGTTTTATGATCAGTAACTCAGATTAGACAATAGTCCACAACTTTATGAAATGTAATTTATGGGTTATTATCCAAAAATTATACAACCTGAGGGACGTGGCACCCCCTCACCTCAGCCTGCACATCCAATCCATCAGCCAGTTCAGGAGAGTCTGCCTCCAGAGTACATACCTGACTCGCACATGATTTTCTCCCTGACCCTGGCCCAAGCCTCCGTCTTGTCTCAGCTGGCCTTCCCACTGCCACCCTGACCCCTTTCCAACTATGTACACCCACAGGCCAGTCCTTTCAAAATACAAATCAGACCCCTACCCTCACCTTCTATGGCAGCCACCCACCAAGCTCCACCACGCCTCCTCTGAACTGTTCCATTCTCACCCCACCGCCCCCACACCACACTGTTCCAGGCTCTGCAGGACGCACATAGATGGAGTCCTGCTCTCTCAGTTGGCATTCTAGTGGGAGGGACTGAAGATAAATGTTGGGGAAACAGTAAATGCAAAGGAGAAGAATGCAGCAGGGCAGCAGAGGGGGAAGGATTGATTCTGTGGGAAGTCAGGGGGCCCTCTGAGAAAGTGGCTTTTCTCCAGAGACCTGCTGGAAGTGAGACTGATGGAGGTGAGGGAGCTAGCCCCGTGAAGGTATAAATAGGGGGCGAGCATTCCAAGCACAGGAAACAACAAGTGCAAGGTCCTGAAAGGGAGCATGATGGTAGGTTTGAAGAACAGCAAGCAGCCAGTGTGGTGATAGCCGAGTGTGCAGCCGGGGGTGGCGAGGGGGAAGGGAGTGGCAGCAGATGGGATGGAGGACTCAGCAGACAACTCTTCCCCCTCATTCCCCGCTGCAGATGGACCTGAGGTTTTCTCTGCAGACTCTCACCTGTCCGCACAGACCTTGCTTGGGCAAATCTGAGCCTGTTCACCATTCTCCTCAAGAGGCAGTTCTATAGGCTCCATTCCTGATGGACAAAGGTTAGAGGCAAACTTGTCATCACACAAAAAGAACAACCATGGAAGTCAAAGTCCACTGTTATAAAATATACAAGAATCTTAACGACCCTGGAAATTGGTTGCATCAAGTAAGTGTCTGGGTCTTGGAAATCTCTTTATGACAGAGATTGTCTTCAGCATGCTCGGTGCCACCAACAGCGTGCGCATCCCGCGCTTTGTAAGGGGACACCCTGCGTTGGCCAGGCCCAACCGCAGTCCCTGGAACACTACGATTCCTTTGGAAACTTTCTCTACCTCTGGATGAGTCCACATCCCGAGGTCGCTGTTCTCTATGCTGCCTACAGTTCTTTAGAAACAGACAGGCAGGCATGAAGACTCATTCCGTAAAGATATCAGTGTAGAGTGCCAATTCTCAGTGGCCCCTAGGACTCAGCATGGAAGAGGATTCCTGCACAATCATCATTATCTCCACAAATCTGTTACTACGTCAGTGGGGTTGGGAAGCTGATTTTAAATTGTTTTATATATGTATAACAATGTGGAAAGCTATTTTTAAATTGTCATATATATAAATATAAATACACACATGTATTTTTCAGACTATAAAACACACTTTTTTCCCCCAAACTTGGGAAGAAAATGGGGGTGCGTCTTATAGTCCAAATGTAGCTTACCTGGCTTGCATTGGTGAAATGTTATGTCATTTATGTTATTAAATATTTTACCACATTTTTTTGCTTCAAAATTTTTTTTCCTATTTTCCTCTTCTAAAACCTAGGTACGTCTTATGGTCCGAAAAATACAGTGTGTGTGTGTGTGTGTGTGTGTGTGTGTGTGTGTGTGTAAAGGAGTATATCGTACTTGTACATAACAAGTTAAAAAATAATAATAATAACATTCACATACCCACTACTCGGCTAAAGTGGGACTCGTTCTTTAACAAAATTAGAGCAAAATCTGGATAAAACTAAAAGAAACTGAGCAATGCCATTAAGGAGTGGGAGACCTCTGAGAAAGGCCGGAACTGCCGAGTCCCTCTGCCACTCGGCTCTCCTCCTCCTCCTCCGTGAATCATTAAAAGTACAGAGGAAAGGCACGAAGCCAAGACACCTGAGCAGAATTTGTGGAGGCCACTTACTCTGTGGACAAAGGAAGTAGGACCTCCTCCCGTGTGGCCCACTGTGTCCCCAGCCCTCTCCGCGTGGCTGCCAGTCACACTGCCCAGCAGCAGGACGCAAACCATCCCTCAGGTTAGCGCAAGGTGGGCACAGCTGCTTCCCCGCTTATCTTGGTCCTGTTTCACCACATGCAGCATGGCCAACTCCTACACCCTTGCACTCACACTTAAGGTCACACCTGCTGCCCAGGTGCATGCCCATCAAAACAGGTTTCTCACCACCACAAAGACAGTGAAGCGAAATCTGTGTCGCAGATACTCCAGGAACTGTGTCCCCTGCTTACCTGCATCTTACACACGCACAGCCCTGTATGGGAAAGGCCAGAAGTGGAACTAACCCAGAATTCTGCAGCTTTGAGAAGGCATGTGCTGTGCTGAGTGATTACAGATGCTGCCATGTCGAAAGGGTATATGTGGAAGAGTGATACTGTGCCAGGCATGCACCCACCCTGGAGAGCAGCAAAGTGAGCCTGGAACAGCATTTATGAGGAAGTAACCACAGCAGAAGGGACAGCACAGGGACAAGTGCCATGGCACAGATGCACCCTTGGGCAGCCAGCAGGAGGCCTCTGCTCAGTGTCTTTCTACCCTTACCCAAAACTCTGCATAAATCATAGAAGATCATAAATACGGCCCTCAGATGCCAAGTAAAGGTCATCACAGACATCTTGTAGAGGCAACAAAATCTGGGGTCCCTATATGCATTGAACTCAAGGAGCCCCCAAGAAGGTTCCTTGGCACTGAGTTTATTCCATGTACTAAGCCCTCAGTGATACAGCAATGAAAGAGCCTGACCTCTGGACTCAAGATGCCTAAAATCTTTGAGAGCAACAAGTCCACACCTAAAACCATCATAACGCCTGTTTTATTGTTTATTATTTAGTTTGTCCTGTCATACATTGCCTAAGGATGCTGTTACCATACCCACAGTGCCGGAAGCCCCTATACCTGAGCGGAATGCCTCATGTGTGGAGGGCACACCACGCCACCTCACAAAGTGCTGTTGTTTGGGGTAGAAGACATTTGAGTACTTGGGGTTTTCTTTCTCTCTTCCTTTTCTTACATTCTGGGAAAACCTCTACTTCGTTATAATATACATTTTTATGCTTCAGAGAATAGAAAGTGGAATGATCCACTCAACTGTTTTTGTATGTTATTACCCTGGGCACCTGAACTTGAAAAAGAAAAGTATAATAAAAGGTGACATATCAACCTCACTAATAAAAAAATAGGTGCAAAATTACTAAATAAAATATCAGCCAACCAAATGAATCAACAACTCACAACCAAGTAGTGTTTTCTTTCCCCCGACAGTGCAAGGACAGTTCATTACTGGACAATCTGCAATGTAAGACATCACACTAATAGAATATAGGAGGAAATATGATAAGCAACAGGTACAGAAAAAGCATTCAGTAAGAACTGACTATTATTCCTAAGTGCTCATCAGTAAATGAGTGGATCAAAAGACTGTGGTACATTTACACAATACAATACTACACAGCAGAAAGAATGAAGGAACTCCTACTTTTTCCCAACAGCAAAGATGGAACTGGAGAGCATTATGTTAAGTGAAATAAGCCAGGCAGTGAAAGACAAGTACCATATGATCTCACCTACAAGTGGAACCTAATCAACAAAACAAACAAATGTGCAAAGTAGAACCAGAAGCATGGAAACAAGGACAGACTGACAGTGACCAGAGGGGAGGCGGGAAGGGAATAAGGAAGGGAAAGTAGGGGAAGGGTCTAGTCAAGGAACAGGTGTAAATGACCCATGGACATGAACCACAGGGTGGGAATTGACTGTGGGAGTGGGGTGGGGGCAGGGGTGAGCAACGGGAGGAAAACTGGGACAACTATAATAGAAAAAAATTAAAAGAAGAACCATTATTCATGGTAAAACTTTCAGCGAAATAAGAAAAGGACTACTAAGCCTGATAAACCAAATCAATCAAATACCTACAGTAAACATCAGCTTCATTTGTGAGACTTTAGAACCATTCTATTCAAATCAGTAATAAAGAAGGATATCTTCCAACACTGTTCCAACATTATACAAAAAAGTCTAGCAAATGAAGTAAGATAAAAAAAGAGAGAAATAAAAATTAGAGAGGAAGATATGAAGCTAAGCAAATGAGATGATATGCCTATTTACATAGAATATGCAAGAAAACCTTCAGATCAACTAATAAAACTAACAGGAATTCAAAAAAATTACTGGGTAAAATACCAATATACAAAAATCAAGTGTTTCTACATGGCATTAATAACCAATTAAAACATTTAATAGAAAAAAACAGTATTTGAAATACACAAATAAACTATTCTATAACCCAAAAATGTGCAAAAATGTTCTAGAAATTGTTATTAAAATTTGAAGTAATTAAAAAAGTTTTAAATGAAGAGAAATACTATTTACATATAAAAGATTTTACATTATATAACATAAATTCTCCTGAAATGAATATATGGCATTAAAGTCAAAGTATAACTACAAATATATAATTTAAAAGTACATGATTTTGCAATCAAAATCCCAACAGGACACACCAATGAAAATACAGAAATTGTCAGAACAGATGAAGGGCATGAGCCAGCTGCATGCTGGGAACAGCCACTCACTTCACATTTAATGGAATAGGCAGGTTAAAAGTAAAATGGAGCCATCAAGAAGAGGAAAAGACAACCTACAGAATAAGACAAAATATTTGAAAATCTTAGATCTGAAAAGGGACTTGTATTGGAATGTATTAAGAACTCTTACAATTCAATAATTCAAAGTAAATAAGCAAAGAATTTTTCTGAAAGAATTTTGGGGTTATTTTTCTGAAGAATATGTACAAGTGGCCAACAAACACATGGAAAGATGGTCAACACCATTATCATCAGGGAGATGCAAATCAGAGTGACCTGAGACACCACCGCACACCCACACAACCAGCTGTTTAAAACCAGCAACAGAAAATAACGAGTGTTGCAGAAAATGTGGACAAATTAGAACCTTTGTGCATTGTTAGTGGGAGTGTAAAATGGTGACGCAGCCACTTTGGAAATGCTAAAAACAGAGTTACCATATGGCCCATCAGTTTCACTCCTAGGTGTACATCCCAAGATCATTTGTACACAGATATTTATAACAGTATTATTCCTAATGGCCAAAAGTGGAAACTATTCAAAATATCCATAAACTGATGGATGGATTAAAATATGGCCTACCCATACAATGGAATATCATTCAACGATATGAATGACCCTCAGAAACACATTGCTAAAAGAAAGAATTCAGTTACACACTGTATGGTTCCATTTATGCAAAACATCCAGAACAGGCAAGTCCCTAGAAACAGGAAGTAGATTAGTGGTTGCCAAGGTCTGGGCATGAGGCTGGAAGTGGCGAGCAACTATTCATGGGATGGAGCTTCTCTTTGAGGGTGACACAGATGTTCTAAGGTTGATTGTGGTGACAGTGAACAACCTCGTGAATATACAAAAGAAATCCATTGAACTGTATACTTTAAACAGAAACAGTTTATGGTATGTTAAATAAATATCAATGACACTAAAAGAAATAAGGAAAGGGTGGAAAATAATACACCTTGCAAACACTAATAATAAAAAGAGAGCTGAATGGCTATATTAGTAGTAAACAAAGAATTTCATACTTCACAAAAGATAATTACCATGTATAAAGAGGGATATTACTTAAAGAAAGAACAATACACCAAGAAAACATAATAGTAATAATAATAATAAGTGAAGCAAAAATTAACAGCACTAAAAGGGAAATTTAGACAAATCCACAATTACAGCTGCGAATTTCAACACTCTTCTCTCAGTAATAAACAGAACTAGTAGTCAGAAAAAATCAGCAAGTATATAGGAAAACAGCAAAATGGTCATTCTAGAAAACGGTTTGGCAGTTTCTTTTAAAGGTAAACATACATTTACCATAGGAGTCAGCAATCCACTCCTAAGTAATTATTCTAGAGAAATGAAAACTTCTATCTACCCAAAAACTTGCATGTGAATGCTTATAGCAGCTCTATTCATAATTCCTCAAAACCGGAAACAATCCGAATGTCCATCAACAGATGAGTGGATAAACATACTCCAATATATCCATACGGTAGAATACTACTCAGCAGTGAACAATGAACTATTGATACAGGCAATAATTTAGATGGATCACGAAGGCATCATGCTGAATGAAAGAAGCCAGTCTCAAAACATCATATACTGTATGATTTTATTTATACAATATTCTCAAAAATAAAACTATAGTATTCTCAAAAATAATAAAGATAGAGAACAGATATCTGATTACCAGGTGTTAAGGGTGATGAGAAGAGAGACCACTAACGGGCAGCATGACAGAATTTTCTGGGGTTATGGGACTGTTCTGTATCTTGATTGCGGGAGTGGCTACACAAATCTAAATTCACACAGGAAAACAAAAGGCCGAGCAAGAGCCAAGACAATTTGGAAGGATGAAGTAGAAGAACATGCCCTACCATATATCAAGTCTCCTTTTATAGCCCTAGTAATAACACTGACCTAGTGGTGCAAGGAAAAATAAACCACTGGAACAGAATAGAATACCCACAGCCAAGAATCACAATTGTGAGTACATGGAAATGCGATACATACAGAAGTTCAGCTATGAGTTAGGAGAGACATTGGAATAGTCTACGAATGGTAGGTAGGCTGCAGAAGAAAGAAGAGTGAGACCAGGGAGAAGCACACATGGAATTTCGGCTAATACTGTAATGCTGTTTTTTAAAGATTTTTATTTATTTTTAGAGAGAGAGGAAAGGAAGGAGAAAGAAGGAGAGAAACATCAATGTGTGGCCACCTCCTGCACACCCCCTAATGGGGACCTGGACCGCAACCCAGGCATGTGCCCCAACTGGGAATCGAACCAGCAGCCCTTTGGCTCACAGCCAATGCCCAATCCACTGAGCTACACCAGCCAGATCTGTAATGTTTTTTATTTCTTAAGAGAATGAAGAGGAAGAGGAGGAGGAGAAGGAGAAAGTTGGACAGGAAGAGAGGGGGAGGAGGAATCTGAAGCAAATGTGGCCAAATATAAAGATGTATTAAAATTGGATGCTCTATTATGTCCCCAGGACAGGAAATTACTAGAAAGCAAGAACAGAACGAACTGTTCCCTACAGCCACAGGAGATAACATTGGAACAAACTGCAGCCTCCTGTTACAACTTCCCAACAGCCCAGGGACCACACAACAGCAGCCCCCACCCTTTCTTAATCCAATTATAATCCACTGAAAACTCAAATCCCCCATCCTTCAACACCGGTGTATCTCTCCACACCACGCCCCTCTCCTTTCTTGGAGAGTGAATAAAAACTATAATCTCTACCAAAAAAAAAAATGGATACTCTAATTATATTCCACGTTCTTCTCTATACCTGTGCTGTCCAACACTAGCCACAAGGAATAATTTAAATTAATCAAAATTAAATAAAATTTAAAATTCAGTTCTGGAGTCCTACTAGCCACTTTGCAAGTGCCCAGTAGCCACAACTGACTGGTGGCTACCAAACTGGACAAATAGATAATAGGCATTTCCACCATCACAGGAAGTTAGATTGGACAAGGTTGGTCTATACTTTCATATATGTTAGGTTGTTTATAATAAAAGTCAGCATGGAAGAATTAAAGCTTGTAGTGCATACAAGGGTGGACAAAAGTATGTTTGAACTCAACCACCTCAGGAGGCAGCGGGACTAACCCAAGCAGGTCAGTAGAATTCAGGATTTTCAAAGACTACAAGGAATGTGTAAATAGCGAAAGCCAGCAACTTGAACACTGACAAGATTATACCTAAATGCACTGTGCCATTGTGGCATTCTTTTGAGTTAAAGGCATTGTCATAATTATAACCTGTCCCCAGACAGATAGCTCAGTTGGCTACAGCGTTATCTGGATACACCAAGGTTGCGGGTTTGATCCTCAGTCAGGACACATATAGGAATTGGGTTCAATCCCCAATCAGGGCACATACAATGAATTATAAATAAGTGGAACAACAAATTCATGTTTTTCTCTCTCCCATCTTCTCTCTAAAATCAATAAAATTTTTAAAAATCATAACTTGAATGTCTTTCCATATGAACAACTGTAAACCTACTATTGCTCACCCCTGTACTATGATGACTGAAGGAAATAAAAGGAATGTAAGTGAAAAGCACATCATATAATCTCAAAAGTTATGCCTCTTTACTTTCTGATTGGATCATTAGATCTTTACCTTTTCCCAGAAAATTCCCATAACAAAACAGGAACAAATTTTGTGTTGTCTCTTCTAGACATCATTTCACTTACGGATTATTTTAATACTGGGTAGAGGAAAAGCATTCTCCTACTTTCATGTGAGCATAAAAGCCACTCTTGACAGGCGCGTTGTGAAAATGAACCCAGGTTTCATACCTTTGGCTTTAATGACCATGATCCTTTGCTGCAGGTCAATGAAGGGCTGGATCAGGCAGAGCCGGGGCTCCTGCTTCTGACTCAGGCAAATGCCATTGTGATTTACAACCATCCAGCTCCGGTCGTACAGCAGCCCTTGATTTCCTACAGGCCACTTGGTCACCTAAACAAAAAGGTAAGCACATTTTAGGTCAGCGTGCCTCAAAAACGACCTTCACATTGCTGCACAAATACAGACTGACTTGAAGAATACAGCATACACTCTTGAAGGAAGAAAGGGAGGCAGAGAAGAAAATAAAACAAAGAGGACACTGCAAAGCAGACAGTGCAGGACCTAGATACCTTACATTCACCCTACAAATCCACTTTCCACTTCAACCTGTTTTTTAAGTAGATGATACACGTACATGGCACAACATTCAGAAGGAACAAGGGGGAGACCTGACTGGTGTAACTCAGCTGGTTGGGTGTCATCCCACAAAGCAAAATGTCTCCAGTTCAATTCCCGATCAGGGCACGTGCCTGGGTTGTGGGTTCGGACTCTGGTCAGGACACCTCCAAGAGGCAACCAATAGGTGTTTCTCTCTCACATTAATGTTTGTCTCTGTCTTTTTCTCCCTCCCTTCCCCTCTCTGTAAAAAGAAATAAATAAAATATTGAAATTCTAACCCCCAACATGAAATGATTAGAAAGAGATTAGGTCCTGAGGGTGGAGCCCTCATGAATGGGATTAGCGCTCTTATAAAAGAGACTCCTTCCGCCTTCCACCTCGGGAGGTCCACCTCGGGAGGTCACGGCAAGAGACAGGCATCTGTGAAGCAGGCAGTCAGCCCTCACCAGGCACCATATCTGCCAGTGCCTTGACATAAGACTGTGAGAAATAATTTCTGTTCTTGACTAGTCATCCAGTTAACAGTACTTTGCTACAGCAGCCTGAATGGACTAAGACACCAGCCATTGGGGTTCTTTCAGGCATACCCCACCTTTGCATTCCTTGGCCTTTATCTGCAGTGTGATTCCATTCACTTGGGTGGTGTTTGGTCTTGTGCCTGTTTCCTTTCTGGGACATCGCCCTCCCCAAGGAAGGAGCCATTTCCATCTTGCTCATCATTGTACACCAGGCTCTGGCCCACAGCCTGGCAGGTAGCAGGTGTTCAGTGTGTAGTTTTTAAGTGAGCAGACGGATGGAATACCTTCAGCAATGTATGAAATCTTGCTGAGACTCAGTGTCCTCATCTGTAAAGCAGGACACTAATTCCTGCCCGTGATACCCGTGCTTCCCGTGCAGTAGCTGTCCTATGGAACATGACCCAGCTGTGACAATGTCCTCATACACAAGGGAAGCATGGATTCTTTGCCTGCCTGCCTTTGGAAGTGGAGATGAACTTGCTTGTTTATGACCTCAGACTGGAGGACTGTGGGACCACCCTGAAATGCAGGTTACAAAGAGCCCTGGCCATAGTATGTCTGACCAAGAGTCAGAGAGCTTGTTCTCCAAGAGGCTCAGGAGTCTCGACCTTTGCCTGGGACACACACAGATTATAAAGACAGCCTCACCTTGACCACAGCAGGGTGATGCCCAGACAGGCACTCCTGTCTCCCAGGTGGGGCGACCTCTAGGGCAGCGCGTTTTAAAACATAACATAGTTTGCCCTGACTGGTGTGGCTTAGTGGGTTGGACATTGTCCCACAAACCAAAAGGCTGTGGGTTCAATTCCTAGTCAGAGCACATGCCCGGATTGTGGGCCAGGTCCCCGGATGGTGGTGTACAAGAGGCAACCGATTGATGTTGCTCACACATTGATGTTTCTCTCCTTCTCTGTCTCTCTCCCTCTCTCTCTAAAAATAAATAAATAAAATATATTTTAAAAATTTAAAACAGCCCTGGCTACTGTGGCTCAGTGGATTGAGTGCGGGCCTAAGAACCAAAGAGTCTCTGGTTTGATTCCCAGTCAGGGCACACGCCTGGGTTGTAGGCCAGGTCCCCAGTAGGGGGAGCAGGAAAGACAACCACTCATTGATGTTTCTCTTTCTCCCTCCTCCTCTCTAAAAATAAATAAATAAAATCTTTTTAAAAGCTTTAAAACATAACATAAAACATTCACTTCCACGTGGAGGGCTGAACAGAACAAATCACATAAGAGCATGGACCCGAGGGGTCAGCAGACCTGGGTTCAAATCCCTACTCTGTCATTTATTAGCAGGTGATCTGCATAAAGTAATTAATCTCAGTAGCCATCAGGCTCCATATTTATAAAATGGGGATGATATTACCATGTACCTCATATTATTATTTTAAGAATCAAACAAAACAAAGCATATAAAATGCTTCAGTAGAGAGCCAGCCCATGCGTTCAGTGAAAGTGATATCCATACTTATGAATGGTAACTAGATGTTCACCACTTAGGGACAGGGCTCTCTCAAGGGTCCCCATGAGCAAAGCCCTGTTCATCAGTCAGCCCAAACCAGAAAAAGCAGGCTATGAATGGCTCTACATATGTCAAAATACTCTGAACTTGAGTGGGATTTTCTGCATTTTTTCTTTACTTTCTGTACTTTTTTTCTTCAGTTTGTCAAAAAAAAAAAAAACATAATAAACAAAAAAGAAGCACTTTCTGTTCTGCTGTTAAAACCCTTATCTCGCCCTGGCTGGTGTAGCTCAGTGGATTGAGCGCGGGCTGGGAACCAGATGATCCCAGTTCGATTCCCAGTCAGGGCATATGCCTGGGTTGCGGGCCAGGTCCCCTATGAGGGCCATGTGAGAGGCAACCATACATTGTTGTTTCTCTCCCTCTCTGTCTCCCTCCCTTCTCCTCTCTCTAAAAATAAATAAATAAAATCTTAAAAAAAAAAAAAACCCTTATCTCACCGGTTTGGTCCTCGGTTGGGGTGCATACGAGAGGCAACCAATTGGTGATGTTTCTCTCCCTCCCTCTCTCTCCCTCCCTTCCCCGCCCTCTCAAGTCAATAACACGTCCTCATGTGGGGAGAAAAAACCCTTACTTCAAACGCGGCACAGGATTTGATTGGGTAGAGGTAAAGGTTGGTGACAACATGTGGCCCAAGGTCTCCATCCAGGACTCCTGCAGCTTTCTCTGAAGGGGTCTCCCAGGTCCTAGTGGCCTCCGGCAGAGGGGGGTGCAAACCCACAGCCTCCACAGCAGCGGGCAAGTCATCCCGAAGCCTGGAGTCTGTGGGGGTGTCTTCCTGAGGTGGGGGACTACATCTGCCCACAGTGGCTGGCACAGTGTTCTGAGGTTCACTCCTTGCTGGTGAGGCTCCAGCCTCCCCAGGGGCAGGCCTAGGGACAGGCTGGCTACTTGGTGGGCGTAGTCGGGTTGCTATGATGAACCTGAGAAAGGCTTGAGCATCCTCCAGAGTAGACATGTATCCAAATGAAATCCTCACAGACCCTGTAGGCTGCCCGTCTACGAGGTCCACATCATCTCCACACACATGACCTGCCTAGAAGAAAAGGCAAATAGGTCAGCCACTCCTCACAGACAAATTGGAAACAGTTCTGTAAAACAAATTTTGCTCATTTTGTAAAATCAAATTGCCCCAGAAAGCAGAATTGCAACTCTAATGTGCTAGGAGCCCAAGATAATTTCACAAGTGCAGGGGCTCAATTTCTAGACCATACTTTGCTCAGGTGTAAAATGGGGTCAACACCAATCTCAAGGGATCACTAAAAGCTTAACAGAAGTCCTTCATGGAGATCATTTACCCAGAGCTGCACACAGACAGAGGAATTGAAAGACAGACCGAAGCTTCAGAGGCACTGAGGGGTCAACCTCACGGTCTGTGCAAGACTGAGGTGGGAGACACACCCGCGGACCACTCCCTTTAGCCTTATCAGAACCAAAGTGAGACCTGTATCCCTGAGAGCTGCCCTTTGAATACAGGGCAAGACAGAGATGCTGCCCCTGCGAACCGCCATCCTGAGGCCACTGCAAAAGCCAAAGGAAATTTGAGTGTCCCTGCTGGGTGGTGGGAAACAAAAGGCAGCAGAGTCCAAGCTCAGCTACCCAGTGTTGGTCACTGCCCAGGACGCCTTCCTCCCCCAGCACTAAATCCAGGTCAGTCATCTGAAGAGATGGGGCCGCGGCATTCCACGGGGTCACAAAAACGGGAACTTCAGTAGCTTGTGTTCTGAGCTCTGCTCTCTCTCTTTTTAAATAAAGCCCATACATGGTTGGTTGTGATCTAGTATATACAACATTTAGTGGCAACCAAAAGAAATGCAAGTTAGAAACCATTTCAAAATAAATAAGAGCTCTTTGCCACTCATACTGTTTTTGTGACATGGTTCGAAAGAGGTTGCACATTGAAGGGAAACACCTCAGCCCAGGGGAGGCAGGGAAGGAAGGGATTCTGAGGGAGGCAGAACACCCCCCAGGAGGGCTCCTCTCCTCCCCAGCCCAGAGAGGAGCCAACTCCAGCGTGGAGACTTTCACTGCCGTAGGACTGAACTAGTTAAGGGCCCTCTGCACATACGAGCACATTCCCATGCATGTTTGCCCCATGTTAAAACCTCTCTTCAGCCTTTAAATTTTTGCCTTCAAAGTAAAAACTGACTTTCATGGAGATACTCTCTTGAAGCATTTTCTCTATTTTTGTTAACCCCCTTTCCTTTGCATATCCACAGGGTGGGCTTAGAAAAAGGAACCAGCCCCCACCCCAGACAAGTGACCACCCTCCAGTATTGTTGCAGGCACCCCACTGGGTGTTGCTGACAAGCATTTGGGCCACAGGGCCTGATACCAACCTGGAGATGCTTCTTGACCATGTCATCACTTATCCCCAGGTGCCTCTGGCAGGCCCCAGTGTTACAGAAGCAGCCGGTTCGCACCTGGATGTTGTAGAGACTGGCCATTTTCTCCACCTGCGGATTTAACGTGACATGGAACCAGTGTTAGGAACGTCCGGTTTTACTCTGATTGCCTGGGAGAGAGTTTCAGATCAATATTTGGACCTTTCTTTCCTAACAATAAAATGAAAGTATGAGCCTGCAATTTGGCTCCAAAGTGCCATACTCCATCACAAGTTTACTAAACACGTTTTATGAGACGTCACTGATAATTAAAGTTTATCCCGTTGGGCTGTAGATGTATTCCAAGTTAGGACCCACACACTGCAAGTGAGATGAATAAGAGCACAACCAGAGTGCGGCTGGGGCGGGGGGCAGCCATGTGGCGTGTTCTGCCGCAGGCTGATCACAGAGCAGGCCCCCGCTGAGCCACCTCTATAGGGTAAACAGAGTCAGCCTGGCTTCCTCACCCAGATGTCCGGGCAACTAAGATAAGCAGTGTTCCCACAGCCTGGACACTGGGTCTGATACACCGTATTCCCATATCCTGGAGTGGGCTTGTCTGCGCAGAATCTTGCTGTGTTATACAATGTATCCTAACACCACACAGGCTTTGTGTGCATGTAGTTCCCACTGAGCGCCATGCAGGGACATGCAGTGTGACGTGCAGGGTGACACACAACGACACGCAGGGGAACATGTGCCTTGAGGCATGCATGGCTTACCCCCCCCCCATGAATAAAAGCATGTCAGGCATCCCCACGGCTCCACGCATTTTCTTCTGTCTCCCCCAATTCCGTGAACCTGTCCGGCCTTGAATGGCCGCAACACGACCACTCAGAGCAGCCCTGCCGGGGCTCACAGCCTGGACTACGAGCACTATGTGTCGACACTGCGTGTTACCAACTTGCGTTTCATAATGTCCCTAACTCGGGCTGAATCACAGAACTGCTGTGCAGTCCAGAAGTTCTAAGGCTCTTTCCGGTCCCCTGGAAGCTCTGGGAGGTGATTCGCATTCACTCAAGGTGCAAAGCAGGGTTAGCATGGGGGACATGTGTCCTAGCTCATCTGGCTGTGGGTCCAGAGCTCCATTCCTCCCAACGCCTGGAGGCCATAAGGGTCCTCAGCCCTGGTGGCTCAGGTTAAACTCAGGTTAAACTCAGGGGAGTCACCTAACTGCATTCAGAGAAACAAAGGAACCCAGCTGGGTAAGCCTTTGAAATTTTATCCCTGTGAAGTCACATGTGGGGTGGCCAGCAGTGGCCTCGAAGATACAGCACCCTGTGCAGGCCACAGGTCCCCACGAGGTCAGCCTGGGCCCTGCTGGGCCAAGCATGGCAACGGTGCCTCCCTGGTCAAGACCACGGCTGTCTGCCCTGGACTACCAGAGTGAGAAGCTATTCTCTGGGCTGAATCGAGAGGCCCCCAGAGAACAGCTCTGCTCCTGTATCCTTGGCCAACAGCTCAGTGATAAGGAGATCTGATCATGAAATCTCAGGAGTCCTGGGCTCTCTGAGATGAGACCTGGCAGGACCACTGGATCTGGCCAACTCCATGCCAGAGTCAGGTGGTCTCCATTCAGAGGGCAGAGCCTGGGGAAGTCCCTCACTCCCCCGACCCAACTCCTGCCAAGCTGAATTAGAAGACTAAGTCACCCTTCTCCCCGCCTACTCCTAGTTATCACTGCTGTGAATCAGGCCACCCACATTTGGTGGAATAAAACAACAACAATTTTATTGTGCTCCCCCCAGACCCCGCCTGGCTATGGTGAGTCAGTGATTCAGAAAGGGCACCAAGGAGACGACTTGACTCTGTTCTATGATTTCTCAGTGTTGGCTGGGAAGACTCAGAGACTGGGCGTGGCGTGGTGTCTGGGGTTGGAATCATCTGGAGACTGGCTTACTTGTGTGCATGTCTGGCCTACCCTGCCAGGCCGGACCAAAACAGTCCTGCCACCATAGTGCCTGCACTTGGCCTCTCCCCATGGCTTGGCCCTACACCATGACAGCCTCAGGGTAAAACATCTTACATGGTAACTCAGGGCTCCAAAAGTGAGTGACCCAGGGAACAATGCCAGCTAGCCTCCAAAGCCATGCAATGTCACCTGTGGCATTTTATTCATCATGAGGAAGTCGTAAACCCACCAAGATTCAAGGGGAGGAGACAGGGACCCCACCTAGAAGAGGATGTGGGTAGAAGGTGCTATTTTGGTCGCCCTTTCCTTCGTTCCAATTTTCCATCATGACTGGGTGTCCCCTCACTCTGAATCCTGCTGAATCCCACACAGGCCCGACCTGTGCCCAGCCAGGTGAAGAAGTCAGTTGCTGTGGCTGGATGAGCCCTGTGTCCTGGGAAGGTGAGGACCCAGCCCGACTACAGGGTGGCACCAGAGACTTCTCACCCAGGAGCACTTGTGCTCAGTGTTTATTGAGCACTTGCTTCGCCCCAGGCCCTGTGCTAAGGGGCTGTGACGTTGCATCTCATTTAATCCCCATAACAACACAGGCAGCAAGGTGCGCTGTCATCCTCACTTCACATAGACTGGGAAGTCTAAATGAACTGGCTCAAGCTCACAGAGCCAGCAAGAGGCAGTCAGAATCTGAACCCACACTCTTAACCACTGGGGAATGAAATTAGGAGGCCTGAGTATCGAAAGCAAGAACCCAAAGGCTTCTCAGAGAAGGCTAGGTTCTTTTACACGTGGCCTGAAAGAGACAGCCAAACCCAGCCATGACGCCATCTGTTCCCTACACTGCGAAGCTCCCTTAGCCCAGGAGAACGTAGCTGGACTTTCCTGAACTAGCATGTCTGGCCATGCCTTGTCCCCGGGATCCACACATGTGACCTGCCTCCTCTACAAATGCACAAAGGGAGACATGTGTCTTGTGGGAATGACTTTCCTGGGGAAGTCAGTGAGGCACCTAGACAGGCAGCTCTTTCTCCCTGGTGATTCCACTTATTTGTGACTTCTCAAAGCAAATGAGAAATTCTTTCCCCACTACGCCTGCTATAGCACACTGCATAGTTTGTCTTCCTCTGTCCCCCAGGAAGCACATATTTATTTTAGGTTTAAGAATAAAACTTATGGCCCTGGCTGGTGTGGCTCAGTGGATTGAGTGCCAGCCTGCGAACCAAAAGACCTCTGGTTCAATTCCCAGTCAGGGCACATGCCTGGGTTTCACACAGGCCAGGTCCCCAGTAGGAGGCGCAGGAAAGGCAACCACACATTGACGTTTCTCTCCTCTTTCTCCCTTCCTTCCTTTCTCTCTAAAAATAAATAAATAAATAAAATCTTAAAAAAAAAAAACAAAAAAGAAGAATAAAACTTATTTTACCACTGACCTAGAATAACGTATTTAAGAAGGCAAACCTTTTGTTTTGATGCATTTTCCACACACACCCCCCGCCAAAAACCCAAATGCATGCTCCTGTGTGTGCTGGGGCTGCTTCCACGGGTGCGTGACTAAGGGGCTCCGGGGGTCTACAGCCAACCTACCCAACACCAGTGAAAAGTGACATTGTCACCAGAAGAATATTTCTCAAGACTTTTCCTGGGAAAGCTTAGGGCTATTCAGAAGAGAGAGAAATGGATTTTGTTTGAGAAATTCAGGGTTTAACAAAGGTGTCTGGAGACAGTGGCTTTCAAAGGAAGAAGAAAACCATCTTCCAAACTTATTTGATGATCAGATCTGCTTGTCACAGAGCAGCTGGAGGAACGCAGGCTCTGGGAGAGAACGTGGGGTCCCCGCACTCAGTCTGTGACCCTCCATCTGATGACCACCTGCCGCCATGTCTGAGTGCATGGTGTCACTGTGGACTTTTTAAAGGACTGGACAGTGACCAGCTTACTCACCTGTGGCAAGAATGCAAGAAGTTCCCAACCTACAAACCACTATTAGCACTATTTTCTTGGGAAAATAGATACAAAAATATATCTGCAGAAACTATCTTTTAACCAACCTACCCAATCCTTTGAACTCATAATATGCATGAACTGTGGCAGAAATAAGGGCTTTTGTAGTACTAAGAACATCATTTCTATGTGCCATTAAAAAAAAACTTCTGCTTTCCAAGCCACATGCACATAGTAGAAACAGGCCCATAATTTTGGGTGACGCTGTGACATGGTCTCCTGTATCACCGGGCCTACCAAGCTGTCTGTACATAAAACGACCTCAGACATGGTGTTCCGTGTACACAGCTTGTCTGTCTACACGACCTCAGGGTGTTTTCCCCTCGCTGGCAGACCGCAGCTGTCCCTCTCCACTGCTATCAGAGACTTGGCCTCTCTCTTCCCATCTGAAATGGACTATTTCTGCCAGAATAAAGAGGGCTGGAGAACTGAAAAGCCGTGCTTGTTCAAACTGTGTAGATGACAGTCAAGGGCCTCTTAGGAAGGGCCAGTGGCCTCTGCCACCACACGCAGCCTTCGCCACAGCTACTGCAAAGGTCCAGAGGCCCTGACCACACACCTGAGGGTTGGAAAGGCTGCAGAGTTCCAGACAAGAGCAATTCTGTTGTGAACAGATGAGCACGATGCAAAAAAAAAAAAAAAACCCACCTGGGAATAGCCAATGACGTTCCCCTTGTCATCAAGCACATTAAAATTGATGATGGGACCTTGCACTTCTGGGCTGCTGAACTCAGAGTCGCTGTAAATCCGCACCACGGGGGCTCCGTTGGGGTACCGGAGAGACGACAGGGCAGTGTAGGTGTACTGGGCCAGGGTAAAGGTGTGCTGCTTTATATTCTCCATCCCACCTCAAAAACAATTATGAAATGTGGTTACTAAGGACATCATTTCTACTTGTCATAAGAAAAAAGATCTGAGTTCCAAGCATTAACTTTACATAGATTTATTAACTTTATATATAACTTTGTACATGAGCATTAACTTCATATAAAATTCACTCACTCATTTTTAAGTAAATAAAATCATTATAACTCATAAGCTTGGACCTGATAGTAATGATTTTAAGTACTTGTAAATATTTGGTACTGCCCCACCCTAGCTGGTGTGGCTCAGCGGATTGAGTGCCGGCCTGAGAACTGAAAGGTCACAGGTTCAATTCCCAGTCAGGGCACATTCCTGGGTTGTGGGCCAGGTCTCCAACTGGGGCATGTGAAAATGTGGTGTTTCTTTCCCTCTCTTTCTCCCTCCCTTCCTCTCTCTAAAAATAAGTAAATAAAATCTTTTAAAAATATATTTGGTACTGACCCTATGATAAATGTGTAGGTCTCTGGCACTAAACAAGAGTTTACCATTGCTGAATTGTCCCACAGGAATTCATGTCATCCTCTTTCTTTAAATATATAATGTTACTTAGGTATTTAGATCATTTAGACCTTTTAGCAACAGATAGTAAAAGTGTACAATTTTGTTTTAAATGTATCATTCTTTTGCTGTTTATTTTTGTTAATGTTGAAATCATTTTAGTATAATACAAAGTAACTAAGGATATATGCTACAACATGAACAAACTTTTAAAACTTTGTGCTAAGTGAAATAAGAGAGACAAAAAAAGACAAATACTGTATTATTCCCCATATATAAGGTGCCTAGAGTAGGCAATGTATAGAGACAGAAAGGAGAACAGAGGTCACCCGGGGCTGGAAGGAGGGGAGGGGGGAGTTGTTCGATGGGGAGAGTGTCAGCAGGGTGACGAAGAAGTCCTGGGCACAGAGAGGAGGCGGCTGCACAGCAATGTGCGTGTGCTCAGTGCCACCGAACTGTGCACCTCAAAGTAGCTAAACTGGTGATCATGTGTGTATATATATATATATCTGCAGTTAACAAAAGAACAATTAAGTTGGAAAAACCAGGGTTTGCCTTCTTGGAAAACTGATATTGCCGATCTGCTTTCAAGCGTGCCCCGGCCCTGTCAGACTGTGCCACTTGTGTGTTGGGTCCCATGTTAATATCTTCTCTTGGAAAGCGCTCATTTCTCAATGTCTGTCTTGATTATCTCCTCTTTGCCCTGGATGATGCCTGCAGGGCAGTCCTGTCTCCAGGAATCCTGTCTGCCCCCAGTGTTGGGCTAAGGCTGTGGACCTGCAGGGTCCCATTACTGTAACTAAAGAGAAAGAGAAAGGTCTGCCCAACTGCTAAGCCACGCCCCCGGTTCACCTCAGCACCATCCCGGTAGGGATGGTAGGAGCAGCGCCACCCAATTCTAGAAGCTCAGCCTCTATCTAGAAGGAGCACCCAGGGGCACAGCAGGATGGTGGGTATCTGGCTCACGAGACAGAGGTTCTTCTAGTCACGTAGCTGTGTCAAGCCCCATAAATGAAAGTGGCATCTGTGTGTCAGCCTACCATCTGCCCACACACCCTGAGCACTTGTCAGGAAGGAAAATGTGCATCATTGCCAAAGCCAGCATCAGACACAGTGCTTGGAGGCTCAGGGTTAGGTGTCACTATGTCCTGGGCTTCCATCCCAGCCCTCCCAATTACCAGCTCCCTGACCCCGGGCATTAACTGAGCATAAGCTCCTTTGTGGATCAAGTAGGCTCGGCATCTAGCTCCCCAGTGCAGCTGCAGCAAGAATCCCGCAAGGTAAGAGCTGAAAAAGGTCTCAGGATCTGTAGCCAAGCCCAGGCCAGGAACCCAGGATGTCTCCTCTGCTTCTGTGAAGCTATTAATACCCTGATTCTGGATGTCTCTTACCCATTAAAACCTTCTCTTAACAGACAAAAAACCAAAAGCCTCAGTCTCCTGCTTCTGTCTCAATACTCATGGTGAAGTTCTTTGGAATCAACCTGAAGAGCATTGATTGTCCAGCTGCTGTGTGCCAGTCCCTGGCAGAGTCTCCTTCCTCTGAATCACACCCCTGCTGGGGCTCCCTCAAGGACATGGGCTGCTGGAGCAAAGTCCACAGGGATAAAATGTCGCCCTACCTGTGAGGCGTTCTAGGGCATCAAATCCATGTTTCAGCGCTATCACGTCAAGGAACGAGATGGTGCCGTCTTCAAACCTGGAACCAGGGTGAGGGGAACAGGGTCAAGCTGTGGCCCACGTCTCCGTGTGCATTTTGTGGTACACAATAAGGTTTCGATTCTAGGCTTAGTCATAACCTATGAGAACCTTCCCTCCGCTGCCTTAGAAGCCATTGCTCTCTCCCCCTCAGAACAGAGGGCTTTGAACAACAAGCCCCATTGGGCTGCCTCTGTCCCTGACCCATTCTGCAGCTTTCTCAGGATGGCTGGAGGCAGCGACAAAAGGCCCTAAAAGATAGTCACCATCTTCAGACATTAACAAGTGGAGAGATGCTTTGATGCCCGGGAAGACTCTGGATTTGGCAAAACCTCAGGTGCTCTGAGCTCTTAAAATGCTGCATTTGACCCTGAGAGAGCACCACTGTCAGGACATCAGTTCAGAGTGATCGACCGTGCAGCTCTGGGGGTCTTAACCAGAGTCTGTGATTCCAAAGTCTACAGAACCACAGGCTGTGGTAAAAAATAAAATAAAATAAAAAATAAAAAAATAAATTATGAGGCTCTCAATATAGCAGATGTACCTCCTCCTGATTATCAAGGTGTTCATATGTTGGCATTTTATAATTGTTCATTCAGTCAGAATAGTCACCAAGTCTTTATTGGGCTGGACACTGTTCTAGGTGCAAAGGATGCAGCAGTGAACACGACGGGTGAAACCCCTGCCCTCACAGAGCTTGCATCTCCTGAGGGCACAGAAACGAGGAACAATGAGCAACACACACTCAGAAGAAGCCAAATAAGCAACAAGCCAGGTAGTGAGAAATGCCACAAAGATGAATAAACCAGATGGCTGGCGGCTGCTTCAGACCAGACAGTCAGGGGAGGTCCTCTCCTCGGGAGATCATTTGAGCAGAAACAGAGTGGGAGTAAGGGAGTGGGGGAAACCGCCCATTCTGAAGCAGCTAAATTCCAGTTTCAGAGGGAATAGCATTCCAGGGAGGGGGTGCAGCAAACACCCTGAGCAAGAGGAGCCTGGCTCAGTCACAGAGCAGCAAGGAGGTCCGTGGGGCGGGAGGGAGCAGGTGAGGAGGGAGCGGTGGGACACACAGTCAGAGAGCCTCCAGGGCTCTGAGCAGGAAGGAGAGACTTCGACAAGACACCTCTGGCTGCTGCAGAAGAGACAGGGAAACGGAGACAGCGAGGAGGGCTCAGCAAGGACGAAGGATGGCGGCAAACAGCTGCCTTGTACAAGCTGAAGCTTGTAATGGGAATATTGTGTTTTGTATTCTAAGAGTCTAGGGATAAGATTTGCTCAAAATATTGTTACTGCAATATTAATTTCCTTATAAAACTAATGGTAATTAATAGACATACAGGATTAATAATGAATCTATGATGAATAAACTACTAATTGATCACTAATGAATTAGTACATAATCTTTAATAAATTAAACATTATTAGCTAATAATAACTTGTTATTAATTGGTCAATAATAATGATTTCTTAATCAAGAATTAATAGACTCTTAGGGGGAAAGGAAGGCTGTTCGTCTCCATCAAAGGTTATCAAATAGAAGAGATTAACACATGGTCCAGGTAACATGTTCAAAAATGTTTAGGTTGCATCTTAAATTTCTTGAGTTCTAGTCCTAAGTTCACAAGAAAAGAATTAGGCTTCTAACTGCGAATAATAAAGACTTTCAGGTCTCCAGGAATCTTGGTGTGGCACCTGCTGTATGTAAGGCAACCCACCCAAATCGGAGGAAAGTGGTCTGGCCGGGCCCAGCCCGCCAGCATTCGCCTGAGTGAACCGCCCCACTTCTCTCTGCCTTCCCCTGTCCTATTGGCTCAGCAAGGTTTGGGGTGTCGCCCTGGCCAGCGTGGCTCAGTTGGTTGGAGTGTCATCCCATAGCCAAGAGGGTGTGGGTTTGATCCCCAGTCTGGGCCTGGGTGTGTGCGACCCCCAGTGGTCAAACGGTCTTTGGAGCAGGTGGGTACCGGAGGCAACAAATCCATGTTTCTCTCTCACACTGATGCTTCTCTCTCTCCCTTCCTCTCTCTCTAAACATAATGAAAAAAAGAATGTCCTCAGGTGAGAATTACAAAGCACAAGTTTGGGTTGTCGTTCTGTTCTGCCTTTAATTTATATGTTGTGCCTATCTTTTTATTCTCACGTAATCACATTACATGCTATATTATCACACTTGATTTCAAAGCGTTTTACATTAGTGTTCCTATTTTAGAATCCCCCACTGACGGAGAAGTTCTGAATAAAAAAAGACATTAAATAGCCTCACAATGTATTGATGCCAACTCCATCTTGGTGCTTCACCTATGTTAGCTCTAGAAAAATCGTACCCTTTCAGAGGCCCGCTTTATGGGAAAAACAGGAGGGGCAGAGATCAAGTCATATGCCCCTGTTCCCACAGCTGGTGTGCGCTGACGCCAGGACTCACTCTCCCGCAGCAAACCAGCTCTGGGGCCTCCACACTTAACCAGTAACTCTGCTGTCAAATCTCAGCAGGCCCCTTGACCCTGCACCTGGTCTGTGGGGGATCTGACCCCCTTTCCCGTCCAGGCCTTCGGCCTTCTCAGACACCAGCAGGTAACCCAACCTGTCCCGCCCCCATGGAACCCCCGCCTGCTGGAAGCAGCAGAACCCTGACTCAGCTACCGTTTCACCCTCTCCCATATTCAGCCTTGTAGGTACCAGCCATAGCCTTCTGGGAAATTCCTGAACACAGCCCACATCGCCTGCCCCCCGACCCCACCGCCAGCCTGAGGAAGACACATACACTGTGGGCGGTGCCGTTTGACGACAAGTAGCTGCCGGCCCTCCACTGTCCTCTGTAACTCACAGCGAGGCTCACAGAGGCTGCTGTCAACCTCGCCCCACAGCCCCGGTGGCCTCTAGTTGAACCGATTCCTCTTATTAACTAGGGCCAAGCCCAGCTGATTCTAACAGCTGTAAACCAGCTAAAGGATCTTCAGATCCTTTCACCTCTTCTGCTTTCAGCCTTCTCCTGCGGGCCCTTGTCCTCCCACAGCTGGGAAGGAGCAGACAGAAGCAGAGTTCACCCAGCCGCAGACCTCCGCCTCCCACCTCTGAGCCCAGCCGCCAGTAAAAGCCGCTCACCCGATGCCAGTGGCCCAGCCTGGTCCCCTGCACAGCCCTGCTGGGGGCCCAGGACAGACCCCAGACTTGTGGAACTCTGCCCAAGCCACACCCACCGCGAGGTTACCTTTCTGCCACCGACTGTCTCGGGATATAGAAGTCTTCTCCTGCCAGGTACGCAGCAGCAGTGCCTCCTCCAAAGTAGGTTTTCCTCAGCAGAGGAGCCACGCGGTTATGCACCAGCAGAGCACCCAGGCCGGTGGGGAAGCCAAAGATCTTATAGAAGGAGACAGGGACGAAATCGGCCTGGTGAACCGACAGGTCCAAAGGGGAGGTGCTCGCATAGGAGGCTGCATCCAGCAGCACGTACCACTTCCCGGGCACGCCCACAGGGCACGTCTGCCCAGACTTGATTTCTCGTATCCAGGACAGAGGGTATCTGGTCCCGGAAAAGTTACTCTGGGCTGGATAACAGAAGAGATGCACAAGCTGGCAGTCGGGATCGCTGGTGGCGGCACCCCGCTTCTCCGCCAAGCGCATATCCTCTGGCCTGATCGGCATGAAAGTGACGTTCTTGGCTCTGGCGACCGTCCTCATGCCCACCACGGAGGTGTGGTTGTCGGTAAGGTAACAGAACAAACTCCCTCGGCTCCCCGGGCTGGGGGACGCCCACGGGAAGGCCTCTGCCACCAGTTTCAGGGCGGCCGTGCTCCCGGCCGTGAACACCACACTGTAGTCTTCTGGGGAGGTGCGGAAGTGCGCCAAGATCCTGGAAGAAGCACAGCGTTGAGACAAATGCTTGGTCTCGCTCCAGTGTCCAATGTTTGCAATTAGTAGCATTTCTACTAAATATGACATCTCTCTACCTTAATAGCCAAAAAACAAACACACAAACAAACACTCGGATAGGCTCTGCCATCGCTGTGAAGTTCGGGCAGGTATGGAGGCGGTTGTGGGAAGAGATGACAAATGCGTTCAAACTGGCAAATCACCTTGCCTCCCAACGCCCCCACCCCCCAGGAGAAGGCAGAATTCCACAACGACCTTCACCTTAGTTAAAAACACACCCCCCCCAACCAGCCTACTGTCTGGCTCTGTCATAACAAGTTTTAAGTCATCAACTTGTTTCACGTTGCTTTTTATATTGGCAACCCAGTATCCTTTTCAGATTGGAAATAATTTAATATTGTATCAATTCAAGTAGCTTTAGGTACCACCTGGAAATTATTTACCAAAAAACTAATTATCACACGTGGAAAAATATAAAGAGCTTTTTTTAAGAGTTTATTTATTTTTAGACAGAGGGGGAGGGAGGGAGAAAGAGAGAGAAACATTAATGTGTGGTTGCCTCTCACATGCCCCCTACTAGGGACCTGGCTAGCAACCCAGGCACATGCCCTGACTGGGAATTGAACTGTCAACCCTTTGGTTTGCAGGCCAGTACTCAATCCACTGAGCCACACCAGCTAGACTAAAGAGCTATTTAATGCGCAACTATTATTTTTATTTTTTTTTATTTTTTTATTTTTATTTTTTTAAAGACTTTATTTATTTTTAGAGAGAAGAGAAGGGAGGGAGAAAGAGAGGGAGAAACAGCAATGTATGGTTGCCTCTCACATGGCCCTCACTGGGGACCCGGCCCGCAACCCAGGCATGTGCCCTGACTGGGAATCGAACCGGGACCCTTTGGTTCCCAGCCCGCACTCAATCCACTGAGCTACTCCAGCCAGGGCCAACTATTATTTTTAAAAGCGGGGGATGAATAAAACAAGATGCCTAAGAAACATGAAAAGAGAAACTGTTTTTCTCCTCTCTAAAAACAAGACTTATGACCTGGGTCACTCCTCATCACTCCGGTCCCCAGGAGCCATGTCACCAGCCTGGGGCCGCACACACAACAGCGCACACTTCAGAGCTGCCTACCTGTCCCCTGGTCTTTCCCTCTCGGCACCTACTCACTCTCACCTTCCTGTCCTCTGACCCTGATCTTTCTATCATTGTATGTGTGGCCATTTAGCTGCAAGTTGTTTCTGGAACCAATTCAGAACCTCTGCGGGATGCAGGCAAGCAGTAGGAAGGAAGTCCATACACCTGGGAGTGCCCGCCCAGGCTGGCGTCCCTGCCACTCACCTGTAGCGCACCTGCTCCACGGTGTCGTGGGTGAGCTTGCTGCTGATGTTCTGGCTGTGAGGATTACCTGCAGGTTACAAAGACAAAGCCATCAAGTCACTCACTACTCGTGTTCCTCCAAACCCCTGTCCCTCAGTTCCTCAAAAGTTAAGCATAAAACTATCATACGCCCCAGAGACGTCGTTCCGATGTACTCAAGGGACATGGAAACAGGTCCACACAGAGTCACGCACAGGAATGTTCACAGCAGCTCTATTTGTAAAGAACATAAATGTCCGTCAGCTGGTGAACAGAGAGATAAAAAGTAACATGTCCATACAATGGAAAATGACCTGTCAGTAAAACGGAACAAACTACTGGCTGTCATGCATGAATCTCAAAAGCATGCTAAGTGGAAGATGCCAGACACAGAGATCACGTGTTGTATGATTCCATTCACAATCTCCAGCAAAGGCAACTATGTAGAGATGCAAAAAATAGAAGGTCAGGGGTGGCCTGGGCTGAGGGTGAAGGGGTGGGGGGGGTGCTGAAGGGGAGGGGGAGCAACAGAGGTCACCTGTGAATGGGCATCAGAGACCTTACTATGGGAATGAAAATATTCTAAACGATTCATAGTAATGCTTGCACCACTCAGTAAAGTGACTAAAAATCATTCAATTGTATTCTTGAAATAGGTGAATTTTATGAACATAAAATATAACTCAAGAAAGCTGTTAAGCAAAAAAAACAAAAAAAAAACAAACCCCTCTCCTCACTGGGAAAACAAGCAGGATGTAGGAAGGGCATTTTGGAACTGAGAGTCAGCTCAGAGGCAGCCAGGCCAACGCAAGACCCTTTTCTGCAGGTTTCCCCACAGGCGCCCAGCCCAGTTCTGTTCACTAACTCCAGGGAGCCAAGTCTACACACTCAGGGGCTGCCCTTTCCCCTAACCATGGGCGGAGCCATGAACACCACACAACCTCAGTCCCCATCCATTGCCTGCACCTGTACACACCCCTGCTATGGCACTGTGTCTGCAGAAACACTACGTCTGCTCCTCCAAATGTGTGGGGACAGCCATCGCCACTCCCCAGAGCCACCCCCTCTCCAGGTGAAAGGCTCTTCCAATTTCACCTTTCCCTTGTCGATTTCTAGTTTTTCTCCCCCGACCTGGTACGGCCCCTGTGTCTGTCCCAGAGTATGTCCCTCAAAACAGGGCCCCCAGATGTGAACACAGACCTTTCCAAGGACCTGTCCTGCCGGCTGTGGTCACCAGCATTCCCAGGAGCAAGACCACGTGTTCATGTTAAGGCAAATCTTGTGATTTTCTGTTTTGTGGTTTTTGTTTCCATTTCTTCAAAGTACACTGGATGTTTGGCCATTGAAGCTACCAATGTTCCTTTACCATGTGAGCCAGTAACCTGTGACTTACCCAGGCTGCCTTTCACCACCTTGGTTTGCAGCCCCGTGTCATTAGGACCACCTGCATCCTCTCTCCGTTCAGCCCTTTTCCACAACTAAGACTCTTACAAAGGTCAAGGAAAGAGAGTTGCAGGTCTCTTTGAGAACCATGGATTACAGTCAAGATAAAGTGCTTCATGGGCAATTTCTGTGGAGAGTGTTCCCCAGATTTAAGTATCTGCTGGCTACCAGAGCCTTAGTGTGGCAGGACAAGATGGCGTGACCTGGGGCATCTGGTGGAGGCTAAGGGCTTGCACTCTGGAGCCAAACTGCCTAGAGACTCAGGTCCCCCATCTCCCCCTAGCTTGGGGTAATTACCTGGTCTCCGGGGCCATTTCCTTATTTGTACAAAAGGGGTGATAACAGAACCTGTACCCTAGCTTGTTGGAAGACTGGAGAGATAACACACATGAAGCATTGGAACAGGCCCTGAAGTGCCAGGAGTGCTCAGTACAGTTATTATTCATTGCTATCATCATTACCACTGTTGCAGCTGCCACTACTGGTATTTCAAACTCCCTTTCCAAAGTTATCTCCTGATCCCATTATGCTGCTGATTAACACCTTCAGTGAGTAGCCATTGTTTCTAGAATAAAGATCAAACTCTACAGGGCACCTATCAGATACCACCCAACCTCTCCATTCACATCCCACTGCTCCCCTCCCCTCCCCTCCCTCTGAGTTCCTGGGCTGGTTGCTGAAACCAGAGCAGGGGCTTGGCTCATGCTGTTCCCTCTGCCTGGACTGCCCTTCTCCCGACTCTTTTCCCAGTGAGTGCTGGCATCAACCCCACTCCTAAGGAAATTTCCCTGACCCTCACACTGCCACCCCACTGTCCCTCTGCAGATCCGGACCCCCATGGCACCAGAGGCCTTCACGGAGTTGGTAATCTACATTCCTTTGGAGATCACTTCATTAATGTCTTGCCTTGACCAGAGTCCGGAGTCCACAAAGGCAGGGACTTGGTTGCCATCTGCACCATGCCCAGCACCAGACTGGCTGATCCAATGTTTGTGGAGTAAACGAAGGAATGCATGCTCCTCCTGCTGCCCCACTCCCTGCGCACTGCCAGTCGTGCAGAGCCATCTCACCACCAGATACAGCACCTTGAACCTCTGTGCCCTTCTTGACGCTGACCCCTTCTTCCGGAAGTCACCCATGTGTCCCTGAGCCAGTTCTCCCATCCCGGCAGCACACATGACATAGGGAATGACGTGCTTGCCTGGTCCCCTCTTCATTGTGTTATTCAGCTTTGGGTGTCAGGCTCGGCCCCGTTCTATTAACCCAGCATTTATTAAGCAGACATATATTAGCTGAATGTAGCTGAATGTTGGCTAATGTTCAATGCAACAGTCAGTGATGGTGCGTTTTTCTTTACCATACACATTCTCCGTGAGATCCCGAGTGAAGCTAGTGAGCTGGCTCTGGGCGAACAAAGTGGCTCCTGCGTGGTCAAGGTAGATGGTTCCTGAAAGAAAGCACAAAACAAAGCTGTGGTTAATTTTCAGAGGTTTTCCACTCATTTTACCCAGAGCTGGTTTGTGTGAGCTTTTGATGTGCCCATTTGATGTGTTTAGACATAACACCACGCCAATCATATCTCCCAGTCGCTCGATGTGTGCTTCTTAATCCGAATGTAGATGTGAGCAACGGAAGAGCTATGTATTTAATGACCTTTAGAGAGCCCTGAGAGAGCCTTCCTGATGAACCAGCTCTCTTATGAACCTGGAAGAGCATCTCGCGTGGAGGAGAAGCCCGATCGATGTCTGTGATCAGTGATGGAGAAGCTAGTTCACCTATGACTCACACCCTCTTCTGGAGTCTCTGTGCAGCTCCCCTGGTGGGCAAGCCCCGATTTTGCTTTCCCATTGTGAATTCTACACCCCTCTGAAGCTTTGAGAGCTTCAGAAAATACTAGTGCATAATTTAACTGATCCTTTCAGCCTCTCTCATAAACTGAGAAAGTGAAAGTTAGGTGAGAGTAAGATATTGAGGTTTACCCACCAGGTGGCTAAGATCGAAAGGGTGATAAGTCACTGTGTGGGTGAGGGTGTGGGGAAACAGGCCCTCTGGCACATGGCGGGGAGGAGGGCACATTGGTACAACTTCTTTATGGACAGCAATGGGGCAGTATTGGTAGCACTTTAAAATGCAAACTCTCTTTGACCCAGCAATTATTCTTCTAGGAACTCATCTTCTAAACAACCATGCTTTTGTGAAATGGCCTTTCTATGAGGATATTCAATGCAGCATTGTCAGTCATAGCAAAAAATCAGAGATGAATTGAATGTTCATCACCATGCATTTAGAATGAGAATTTACTGTACACCCATCTGGCACTGTACCAGTACTGAAGTACTGACATGGAACGAACTCGGAGATACATTTTCAAGAGCATACAAGGTAAATAGATTTATTCATTCTTTCCTTCACTTGACAAATATTTTTTTCTCTGCAGGATGGGTTTTGTTTGTTTTATAACAGTTTTATTGATATATTATTCCCATAGCATACAAGTCACCCTTTTAAAGTATACAGTTTAGTGGTTTTAGTATATTCATAGTTGTGAAACCATCAAAACTAATTTTAGAAATTTTCTTTCATCCCAAAAAGAGACCCTATATGCACTACCAATTACTCCCAACTCCAGCCCTGCAACCACGAATCTACTCTGTGTCTCCATATTTGCCTATTCTGGACATTTTCTATGAATGAAATCACACAAAGTATTGTCTTTTGTGTCTGCTTTCTTTCTCTTAGCATAATATTTTCCAGGTGCATCCATATTCAAGCATGTATCAGAACTTCATTCCTTTTTATGACTGAAAAAGGAATGCTTTATTCCCATTGTATGAATATAGCATTTTTATTTATCCATTCATTGGCTAGTGCACATTTGGGTTGTTCCCACTTTTTTCTCTATTATAAATAATGCTGCTATGAGTATCTGTGCACAACTTTTCTCCCAGTTGCTGGGGTGTCCTTTCATTT
The DNA here is from genome assembly GCA_004026765.1 of Micronycteris hirsuta. Lineage (NCBI taxonomy): Eukaryota > Metazoa > Chordata > Mammalia > Chiroptera > Phyllostomidae > Micronycteris > Micronycteris hirsuta. Next base: position 2,832 of record PVJI01012442.1, on the reverse strand, counting down.
TTTTTAATGTATCCATTGAAGCACTGAAGTTTTAATATTGATGGAGAACAATTTATCTACTTCTGTTGTTATTGTTGCTTGTACTTTTGGTGTCATAAGAAACCATTGCCTAATCCAAGGTCTTGACGATTTATTTAATTGTCCAGAGCTACCACTTACCCAGTCAAATTCACAAACCTGCAGAAAATCTATGAGGGGAGGGAGAAGGAAGGGGAAGTAAAAGCTACGTTATTTTGCTTTGTTTTGTTTTTCCTTGCCCTATGAGGGGAAAAAAGGTGGATATGTTCCAAGACTCCTGGCGGTAGGAGGGGTGAGTTTAGTCCACGAACACCTCCTTCAACCATAATGTAGAGAAAATGCTGGGAACTTAGATGAAATAGATAAACAGATAAATAAACAAGGATACACACAACACTACCACAGGGACAGACAATCCTCAACTTTTGATGGTTTGACTTACAATTTTTTGAGTTTGTGATGGTATGAAAGCAATACACATTCAGCAGAAATTGTCCTTGAATTTTGATTTTTTCATGGTCTAACAATATGCAGTACGATCTTCTCTTGTGATACTCAGCAGTGGCAGCGAGCCACGGCTCCCAGACACCATGCCTTCATGAGGGAAAACCACTGATGCTCCAGTGCAGTCGTTAAGTTAGGTAATTCTGCCCAACTGTAGGTTAATGCAAGTGTTCTGAGGTAGGCCAGGCTAAGCTATGAGGTATGGGAGGGGTGTTAAATGCATTCTCAGCTTAGGATATTTTCAGTTTTTGATGTGTTTATCCAGAGGTAACCCCATGGCAAGAAGAGGAGGAGCGTCTGTAGTAGTAGAAGTTAAAGAGGACCTGAAGCCCAGCCGGAAATCCTGGCTACCACATCTGAATTATACATTGCAAGGGAAAGGTGCTGCTCTTTAAAGGATAAGAGTGAAGCAAGAAGGTGCCCAGAGAACACAGCTCTAGTTTCCCAGGGGGTGTTGAGGGTTCAACCAATGATGGTGTGAGGGATCAGAGCTGGAGGGGATTAGGGGATTAAGGTGCTAAAATAATTATGGCCTGGATGATTACAGCTTCTGAGACTTGCTTCAAAAGAATGGGAAGCCTACCGCCCTCCTTCTGCACCTGTGGGTGTTCGTTGTATCTATTTCTGTGGGTAGGAAATTTCTACAATAAAAAAGTTCAGAGAGAGAACGTGGAGACAGAGGGACAAGAGCTGTCTCCTGCAGGTGAATGTGCCATTGTGAAGAATGGGGTAGAGCATGCCAGCCAGAAGGTCCCATCCTCCTGAGCCTCCCCACTTAACCACAGACAGGGGACACCCAAAGAGGAGGCCACAGCCCTCAAAGCCACTCAAAAAGAGTCACTAACTGAAACACAAGGAAATGACCCAAGGAGCTGGAATCAGCTACCTGATTAACAAAATGTAAGTCATGGTTGCTGTTCTGCCACCAGCAGGGAGCAGTCGCCAATGACCGTATTGTGCCGTGTATAATGCATACGCTTTTTTTTTTTTAATATTTTATTTATTTATTTTTAGACAGAAGGGAAGGGAGGGAGAAAGAGAGGGAGAGAAACATCAATGTGTGGTTGCTTCTCACGTGGCCCCCATTGGGGACCTGGCCCGCAACCCAGGCATGTGCCCTGACCGGGAAATCAAACCGGCGACCCCCCGGTTCACAGCCCGTGATCAATCCACTGAGCCACACCAGCCAGGCTACACGTATTTTTCCCTCAAAATTTTGGGCAAAAAAAGCATGCACTATATATAGGTAGTACTAATTCTGTGTCTATATACATGTTTTTCATTCTTCCATTTATGCTTATGTGTTAAAAGTGTAACTCTAGAAAGTAATAATGATATCCATATGCAAACTAATACCCTAGAATACAATCATCGGTTTTGTTTCTAAATATAAATAAATTAAAAATAGAATTAAAAAATTAAAACGAAAGATATTTTTCCTGAAAGTTTGGGCCCAGCACGTGTGTGTGCATCATACAAGGGAGCTCATTATACACAGCAAAGTATGGTCATTGTTTATCAAGACAATAAACACACTTCAAATCCAGGTGCCTGCACCATAACCTGCCGCTTAACCAGAGGACCATCCCCTCTCTTGGGGAGCTGTGAGCTCATTATACACGGCAAAGTATGGTCATTGTTTATCAAGACAATAAACACACTTCAAATCCAGGTGCCTGCACCATAACCTGTCGCTTAACCAGAGGACCATCCCCTCTCTTGGGGAGCTGTTCTTAAGGCTCATGGAAGCCCCTCTCACCTCTCACAGGTTTTCTGGCTAAAGGGTCAGTCCTACTCTGTGCGGTGGCTTTTTATTTATTTATTTTTAGACAGAGGGGAAGAGAGGGAGAGAAACAGCAATGTATGGTTGCCTCTCACATGGCCCTCAATGGGGACCTGGCCTGCAACCCAGGTATGTGCCCCTACTGGGAATCGAACCGGGACCGCATGGTTCCCAGCCCACGCTCATTCCACTGAGCTACACCAGCCAGGGCTCAGAGGCATTGTTTTAAAGTGAGAAAAATGAGAAATTGGGAGGGGAAGAGGCTCTGGGGATCTCCAAGGCAGGTCAAACAGTGATAGCCAGGTTGATGGAGTCTTAGATATGGCACTGCCTTCAGGCTATGGGGGGGGGGGGCGGTTAGCAAAGGGACAATGGCTTCTGCTTGCCTTGATATGAGACACTTCATTTTCTCCCTTTATACCACTGGTAACCCGGAGCTGCTAACCCAGAGCTGGAGCTCAGAGGGAGTGAGCCTGAGTAGCTTGCAGGATCCTGTGGATTTTCTGCAAGAAAATGAACCTGAGCCC
>PVJI01012441.1:0-51613 GCA_004026765.1 Micronycteris hirsuta | reverse complement strand
CAGAAGTCACAGGGCACCAAATCGAGGCTTAGGGGGGCTGAGTCACCAAAGTGATTTGATGTTTCACCTAAAAACTCTGTATGAGACGTGATGTGTGAGTGGGCATGCTGTCCCAGTGAAGCTGTCAATCACTAATTGCCCATAGCTGCCGCTTTCTGAGTCATCTGAATAGTTCCCATGGAGGAATGTTCAAGCTTCACACAACATTTGATGCAGATTTGTTGCTCTACTCCCTTAGTCATTTTGAAAGCAACGGCCACACAGTGCACATGCTCACACAATGGAGTCTACCGCTGCCACTGACTAGTACAGTGAAGTCATCATTGTTCACGCATGTGCATTCCACTCCACTCTCCTTGGCTGCCAGCTGACATCAATGTCATGCAAACAGTTCTTGTTATATTCACAATGGCTGGGCTTTTTTCCAGACAGACCTCATACATACACACACAATGGAACACGATTCAGCCAGTGTTGCCATTTGCAACAACATGGATATGCTAAGTGAGGTAAGTGAGACAACAAAAGATGAATACTATATAATATCATTTACATGTAGAATCCAAAACTGTCAAACTCATAGAAACAAAGACTGGAATGGCAGTTACCAGGAGCTGAGGGGGAGGGAATGAGAAGATGCTCAAGGACACAAACTCACACAAGTAGATAAATAAATCCTAGAGCTAAAATAAAATACACAGGACAGCGATTATAGACAATTAAACTGTATTACAAATATTACATTTGCTAGGAGATTAGAACTTAGCTGTTCCGAACACTAAAATAAATTATAATCATGTGACATGACAGGGATGTTGGCTAATGTTACAATAGCAATGGCACTGCAACATAAATGTATCAAATCAAAACACTGTACGCCTTGAACTTACACAATGTTATATGGAAAGTCTATCTCAATAAAACTGTAAGAGAAATTTATCCTTCACCTCTTCAGAGAAAGCATTCAAATATTTAAAGTAATTTTGCAGGCGATATTTTTACTGTTAATCATTGACATAAGAAAACTTCAAACAAAGTGAGATAATTTTATCTCACAAGGGAAAACAGTTTTATATTTTGAAGTGAATACCACAAACGAAGAAAATGACAAGTGGCGTCTTGGAGAGATGGCCGCTGTAAAGGATCTGAGAGCAAAACTAAATAAAGTCAACGCAGAGCTGCAGAAAAAGAGAGAGATTTCTAAGCAAGTTCTAGAAATATCTTCAAAGAAAAAAGTAGTAGAAACTTTGGATAACATGATCTTTAAAAGAAAACTTTATAAAGTATTCCTTAGCACAAGAATCGCAAGTGAAAATAAGGAAAACCAGAGGGGGGTGTTTCTTTCATCTTGCAAGACAACATGTTCATCACTTCAAACAAGATTCCAGTAGAATTTCAAAGATATTAAAAATATTTCAGAGAGCTACAGATATTGTCTGCATTTAGATTCTTTGTATTTATAACTGTTAATATTGATGAAATTAAGATTTTTAAAATGATGCTACGGTTTCACGTTGACAATAAACATCTTCAAAATGAAGTCAGAGACACAGAAAATAACTCTTAAATGGGTCACTGTCAATAAAGATGGCTGGGTACTGGTCAGGCCATGGGATTCTTAAGGAAAACTTTGCTCTGTAAATTTGAAGCTCACCTACTTCTGTGAGTCTGCATTTTCTCAAACACATTATACAGGTCAACATCAAACCGCTGAAAAACTAATAAAAAATAGAACTGACAATGTGCCAAATCCCTTAAGGGAAAAGGACTTTCTAAGCTTTGAAGTACTAGGGGGGGAAAAAGCACAAAGGCAAAGATGAATAGTTGTAGAAAAAGAGTAAACTACACATGTAAGCTCAAAAATTAAGAAAATATGAAAGAGGCACATAATCACATTGCAACAGATGCAAAAAAGGAAACTGTGTTTAACATAAAAGATCTTGTACCAAGTACTAAGAAAAGCTTTAAGGCCCCAATAAATAAATTAGTAAGGAACATTGCATTACTTTGCTAGAGCTGCCAGAACAAAATAGCACTGACTGGCTGGCTTAAGCAGAATTAACTTATTTTCTCAGAGTTCTGAAAGCTAGAAGTCCAAGATCAGGGTGCTAGCAGGTCCGCTTCCTTCTGAGGCCTCTCCCCTCTGCCAGCAGAGGGCCCCCTTCCTGGTGTGTCCTCACCAGGGTATCTCTAGGTCTCTGTGCTGGCGCTGCCCTAGTCTCCTCTTCTGATAAAGTCACAGTCAGACTGGCCCACCCATCGGCCCTCATCTTACCTCAACATGTCCTTAAAGGTCCTGTCTCCAAATACGGTCTCATCCTGAGGTGCTGGGGCTTAGGGTGTCAGCAGGTGAATTCTGGGAGAAAACAATCCAGCCCATAACAGGCCTAAGCATTTTAAAACTAATTTGCCTTCAAAGGAGATTAAAAAATGTCACTTTTGCATATAAGTAAAGGAATGATAACTACAAGTAAAATATGATTCTGAAGTTTTTCTTTATCACACCATTAACTGAAAAATATTTTGCTGCCACTGTTAGCATCTCACGCTAGCAAAGACTCAGTTCAGTGAGTGAGCTGGATTCTATTGACAGGGATATAAACTGGGAAATAATCAGTGTAATCAAGAACAAGTAATAAAAACAAAATGAGAGATAAGGATATTTGCTTTTGGGGAGAGACCTTTACCAAAATATAATGCATCTGAGTAATATTTATCATAACAAATATATTTGAAACAATTTGAATGCCCAAATGGGTAAGCTCTAATGAAAACTCTACCCTTGATGAGCTCTCACCAAAATAATATTTATAAAAACTACTAAAACATAAAATACCTGCAATTTTATTTTTTAAAAATATGGCAAGATGCAAAGTTATATTTCTAAAAGGTACAGAGAATAAAAGGAGACAGGAGATAACACTGCAGTCATTACTTTCGGGTAATAAAACCAAAGGTTTGCTTCTTTTAGCTTTCTGGGGTTACATATTTTCACTTTCAAAAAAGCAACAAACACTGGTTTTACATTATATATACTAATTATATTAATAGCATATATACTAATATATATATTATATATGTAGAGAGAGAGAATGGGGAAAAGTAGGTTTATAGTTGTTCATGTGGAAACAATACAAATAAATTATAATACCAGAACAAACTCTCTATTTTGTGTATTCACAACTGTAAATCTATTTTTGCCCCATCACATATATTTTAGTTTTATATAGTTTTATATAAAACAATTATTTCAACTTAAGTTAACTGGACTGAAATAGCAAGTATTAGTTTTATATTTATATCATATTGGTAATATAAAACTAATATATGCCATATATATGGTATATATTAGTTTTATTTCTACATTCTGTATTAGTTTCATATATTAATATTATGTATTATATGTTAGTTTATAAAAAACTAATATATATTCTTATATATTAGTTTTATATAAAACAAATACTTTAGTGTAAAATTGAAGTTGTCAACTTTAGTTTAATTTCTATTAAGCTCAGATTAGCATATCAGCTGCTTATTTAAATGCTTTGCTTTCATCAGACCCTAACCAACTATTATATTGATAAGAGCCTTATCTTCACTCAAGACCCATTGCCAGCCACTCCTTCATTCTGCCCCAGTCACTGCAGACAGAATAAAAATGAAAAGAGCCCTGGCTGCTGTGGCTCAGTGGATTGAGTGACAGCCCATGCACCAAAGGGTCGTCAGTTAAATTCCCAGTCAGGGCATGTGCCTGGGTTCAGGCCGGGTCCCCAATAGGGGGCACATGAGAGGCAACCATACATTGATATTTTTCCCCCTCTCTTTCTCCTTCTCTTCACCTCTCTAAGAATAAAATAAATAAGCTCTTTAAAAGAAAAAGAAATCTTTTTAAAAAAATGAAAAGAGATCCTTCTATGGCATTACTGTGGATCCCTCTGTGGGGTTCCTATGATAAAGATTTGAGAATCACTAGTTGGTCAGCTCACCTTCCAGGTAGCCCTGATGAAATCACTCCCTGTTCAGTCTGTCCACCCAACAGTGTCCACTGCACGGCCTGAAGGTCAGAGCCATGTTTCACAGTTCTGTAGGCATCTCAGCAACAGGAAACATGTGATATCTCCCATCTTTCTCTCTGACTGTGAGGGAAATATGCAGAGATGTATGGCAAGTTCCAACACATGGGCACCGACTCTTAGTGCAGACTATAAAATACCACCCCATCAGAACCGGGGAATTGGTACATTTCACTCTTTGGTATATGACGGAGATTCAGAAATCACACAATTCTGGAGCTTATAAGAGACTCGAATTGTAAGCTTCGGACAATCAATTGCCCATTAAAAATATCAGGACTCAAACCACATTCATTAATTTGATCGTAATTCTAACCAGCATTCTAATTTTCCTGTTAGAACTGAAATAAGATACAAAGTCATAATAGGTGGATCTGGATCCCCCCAAAATGCATGTCCACCTGAAACCTGAGAAAACGACCTCATTTGGAAAGAGTACCTTAGCAGAGATAATTAAGATAAATGTCAAGATGAGATCATCGTAGATGAGAGTGGGCCCTAAATCAAATGTGAGTGTCCTTAGAAGAGGCAGAAAAGGACATCCAGACACTTAGGACAGAGCCATGCGAAGACAGAGGCAGAAATTAGACTTATATTGCTGCAAACTCAAGAATACCAGGAACCTCTCGAAGCTGCAAGAGGCAAGAAAGGATTCTCCCCGGGGGCCCTGGGCAAAATCTTCACCCTACCAACACCTTGATTTTGCACTTCTGGCCTCCAGAACTGAAAGAAACACATTTCTAAGTCACCTAGTTTGTAGTAATTTGTTATGAAAGCCCTAAGACACTACTACAGTATAGTGGTTTACAGAGAGAATAATGCCATAGTTTGCAACAAATATTTCTTTAAATATTTGAGGTCGAATGATACGGTAGAAAGAACGCAGAAAGATCTGTAGTCAAGCGGTGCTGGTTCCAACCTGCATCTTCTGTTGGGAGGTCCAATGAGCCTCGCAAAACAGCCACTTAGTCATCTCTATGAGGCAGACGTGATCACAGGGGCAACCCCACAGGACTGTTGACAGGATTAAATGAAGTGGCATATGTAACAAGCCTTTGATAAGCTGTAAAGTGGATAAAAACCATGATTTTTGTATTGCCAGTGGTTCAGAGTAAATGTCAACTGTGCTCTAGATATCTACAGATGAAATATAAAAATTGAAAGTATAAAATAAATTTACACAAGTACGTGTTTGGCTTTCCTTTTAGTTCTTTCTCTATTACAGAATGTTTTTGCCTGAAGGGTGAGGTAGTATCCTGAAGACTGACTTTGGACCCTGATGCGAACCATTTATCACCGAGACAGGTGAATTATTAGGGATGTTTCAGAAGGGGAGTAACCCAGGGCGCAGATATTTTTAGAGTTGCCGTACTGTCATTAATAATCATGTCTTGTGTTTTTAGTCATCTAAAAGGGATATGAAAATAAATAGATGACCCTGACCATGGTTAAGACAGTTTTAGTATTGCTGATTGAAAAATAAAAAGTTAGGGACAAAGACTCTGCTGTTAATGCCCAAATCTTGGGTTTTTCCGGCATTCTCCTTATTTGAGGAGAATAGCAGATGGATGGTATCAAAGCCATAAAAACAGATTACAATAGTTCAGTAATAGCCCTAGTTTAATATTACTTTTAGAAAAATTTAAGATTGCAATAACTACAAGAATAAATTACTCAATTCTTAAAGCAGCAGCTTTAGGGTACCATTCAGAAGATTAAATTGATAACTCTTGATTGTAAACCTCTTTATGCAATAAAAATATTACCCAGAAAAATTATTTCAAACACAGTGTCCAGATCTGATGTCATTCAAACATGTTTTCAAAATCAAGTGACAGATATGGTCAAGGCCCCTGGCATTCCTGTTTTCCTTCCTATCGGAACAGGAAGCAAAACTCGCTCCTGCATGCCCACTCTCACTGGGAAATGGATGGCAAACCTAACCGAAGGATCAATGCCGTTCCTGTCAAAACAATCTGACAGCACACGATTTTCCCAAAGTCTGACTCCTCGGGAAACATTTTGTCATGACTGGGTCATGAGCTCCGGTAACCACTGCCGTCTTTCTGTGGAAGTACACCTTGATGGCTGTCATCAATCTCCAGTTCAAGCTTCAAACGATGGACCCATGTGACAAGGGCTGATTCCTCACTGTTCTAACCCTATTGCTCTTTGCCCACTCAACGCCACCTCCAGATGTGCAAGTGGCAATTATGATGGAAAAGAACTTGACTCGTCCACAATTTCTCTCCATTGCCACTGATTAGTTCATACCTTTACCCACTCTGGGGTGGGTCGTTGCAATGTTCACTAATGACAGCCCGCATCATCTGACTTCGGTTGGCCTCTGCCTCCACATCTCCGACATGCCCTCCAAACCTGCTGGGCTGCCACACGGATAACCTGGGCCCCCTCACCTTCTGGCCCTTTGAGTGGAGAGAAGAGAGGTGCACGCCTACCTGGAGCACACACAGCCAAGACCCTCCCTGAACACCCTCCTGGCTGAGTCTCCTGCTCTTCTCTTTTGCCCCCTTTCTCTGTACCCCTCATCACTTCAGGTTTCACACTCACAGTCTAAGTTTCCTGAGCCTGGGAGTCTATCCTCTGCCCTCATGTCCCTGTGTAAGCATAAAACCAGCACCAAGTGTCTGCAGTATTTTCCAATAAGATAATGAAATTAAAATCAAAGCTGACGTCCTATTCCATGCCATTCAGTGAGTTGTTTAATTCTCCATGCTCCACTGGTGAGAGGGCATGAAATTATTTTTTCAGAATTGTTTAAGTATTAAATCATATACCATATGTGAATACAGTTCATAGACACTAAAGTATTTTACAAATCAAAGAGTTTAATTTTCATTTTAATAAATTCTGTAGACTCTCCATTCTGCACCCAGTTTATTGATACTCTATGGAAGCAGACACAGAGATTACCTCACAGGTTGTGTTTTATAGAATTTTGAGCCTTCATACTCATTCCAGTGCTACCCGATCCAATCTGACTGAGGAAATGAGGAGGGAAAGAAGCAGAAAGGAACAGGGTGATGTTGATGTGAAGGACTATTTTCATAATGATTTCAGAGACCAGGGATTTTTGTCACCCTACTCAGAGTCAATACCCGTATTTCTGGTTCCCTGAGGTGTCCATCCTGAGTTTTAGGTCTGGGGCTGAGTTAGAACCTGTGCAGTGGTTGAGCATGATGATGGTTTACTATCAAATAAGTGAGAGGCTAACATCCTTTGAGAAAAAAGGCTGATTATAAATACTGGCAACCATTCAGCATTTACTAGGACCAAACATGAAGCAGGCCATATGTTATGTATTCAATGTTCTCTCCGAATCTTGCATACCTGTGGGTGCAGGACTGTGCCAGGAACTTGTGCTTACTCTAAGGAGGCTAATGACCTGTCCAACTCTGTTTTCCAGATTCCATTACTGACTTGTCGTTGAGACTGAAGGCTATACAGGAGAGGATGCAGAAGGCAGGCTGCTGGTGTTAGCACCCCATTTATCTTGTACGGGTTAAGCAATTCGGTCCTGGGCTCAGATTTACATGCCCATTGAGCAAATGGACTCAGTCAAGTGGAGTCACCAAACTGCCAGTCCCATAAGACTCCAGCTCTCTATTGTAAGATAGAGACAGCCTTTTTCAGGGAGGAGGAGCTCCTGCCCTCAACCTCCACTATGGACTTTGGTAAACCATGGAGCGTGCTTCCCTGGACAGCAGCTCAGGAACACACTAGATTTCATTTTCCTGACATCTCTGCTGCTGCCTTGCTGTCTACCCAGGCTTTGCGAAATGAACAGGACTTATCTCATCAAACCTGCATAGCAAGCAGGAGGGACAGAGGGGATGTGAGCGGAAACATCATGGGGAAGCCCTTCACCAAACCCAGGGTGTAACACATTATACAGAATGAAAGTCCGGTTTCTCCAACAAATCAATGGCCTGCATAGAAGGTAACGGGGATCAAGAGTTATACATTGAGAGAAATGGAAAACACAACAGCCAAAGGCCATAAAAGGACTCCAGACTCTGATTAAACAAACATCATTAAAAGAATTCTTGAGACACCTGAGGAAAGGTGAATATGGAAATGTGGACGGAGTATTAAACTTTTTTGAAGATCTGTTCATTGTGTCAAGTGTGATAATGGTATGAGGTTTACGTATAAACCTGTTCTTATCCGTTGGAAATGCATACACAAAAATCTGCAGGAGGTAAGTATGATGGCTAACATTTATTTTAAAACATACCCTCCCAATCAATAAATGGATAAATAATACAAGATTGAAAAATTCTTCATAGTTGTCGCAGCTGCATAAACAGTACACAAGGTTTATTATACTATTCACTGTTTTGGTTTATGTTTAAAAATTTCATAACAAAAAGTTCATCTAAAAAAGTCAATAAATTTACTCTCTTTATCTCAAAAAAGAGCATTTGCACCTGTCAGGTAATAGTCCAAGTTTTATCAATGTGACTGGAATGCCCAGATTCATTTAAATTCATCTGAAATCACACTTGGGTTGAACACGTGGGCAGAAAAAACAAGTACAGGCATAAGGATCAAGAGCGTGAGGGAGAAAGACTATTAACGTAACATCAGATGGAACAATCAGTATTGATGTGCAGAGTCACAAGATGAGCGATGTTAATGAACTCTGGGTAAGAGAAGTTTGGAAAAAGATTGACAATACTACAAACTGGAAACAACTCTCTGGCGGCCAGATCTGCCTCTTCCTTCAAGACCTCGAAAGTTCCTGTGTGCATTTGTCAGCTGCCCAAGGCTGTTAGCTGTCTCCGCACCTAAGATTCTACAAAACTTTATTCATCCTTTCTGTTTTTGTTTTCCCATCAGAACAGAACAAAAACCATACCCACGAGCACAAGCCTTAGATTGTGGTACATGCATATGCTTAGGAAATATTTGTGGAAGAAAGGAATGGATAGATGGATGGATAATGAATAACAGAAAAAGAAGGGAGAGAAGAAATAGTACTATTTTTTTTTCTGGGAATAAAAACCACTGAGGTCAGAATGTGGACTTAACATTTAAGAAAAATTTTATTTAGATAATCCCAAACAATCAGAATCGGATACATAACTTTCCTTAGTATCCTCCTTCAAGGAATTTGTTTTTGTTTTGTTTTAGCTAGACTAAGATCACATTCTCTTTTGTATAAGTAATTTATCAAATATACCAGGCTGGAAACAGTTGAGTTTTTCAATCTCTTGCTGAGAAAAAAAAAAATTTCATTGAGCCATCACACGTACAGTTATTTTTATCTGACTCAGTTGAAATACCCTGCTGCATGCATAGCATATTGAATACTTTATTGACCAAGAAAATGTGCTGCTACAATTAGAGGCTTTTCCGTTTCCAAGCATCGTGCCTTTCTGGACACATCTGGAGGCTCATTTCCGTTTATCAGTTTTTCAAGGATGTATTCAATTTAGCAAAAGTAAACCAGAAATTTAGTTAACTGTCTGACACCCTTGATTTTTAAATTTATTTCTATTGTATTTTTCCATTACCATCTAACCCCATCATGCCCCCTTCCACCTGAGTGTTTCTGAGGTCTGCAATTAAACAGCGCGGGGGAAAGTCTGGTGGCATTCCCAGTCCTTGCGTAACCTACAAAGGTCTTTCCCACTAGCCAAAATCCTAGGGGAAAAAACAGAAGTTATATAAATCATCAGCAAATCCACTTAAGAGACGACATTATAAGTAATTCAACTTTTTCAAATAGTCTCTGGGTACATGAATCTAACTATCCTCAAGTTACTTAAGAGACAATCACTCTTATTAGGTATCACCAAAAAAAAAAAAACAACAAAACAAAAACCAAAAACAGTTTAGACCTTGTAACAGAGATCATATTAAGACTGCATGACTTAGACACAGAGTTTGGAACTGGGAACTGAGGACACCAAATAGCCTAATTTACGCATGGCCCTGTACATGCGTAATAAGGGACCCAGTAAATAGCAATCGCATGAATGGAAGGAAGGAGGATCCTTTCTTGTCTCTCAGAAGTATGGCTTGGCTATTTGCAGCAAGCAAACAGCAAATCAGAATGAAATGCTTAAGTTACAACAGGAATAAAGCTGATGTCTTTTAAATTTCTCATTGTACGTTTTCCGACTGCAACCCCGGCCAGGCGAGGAAGGAGCTTGTGTTGTTTTCTGTAAGTTACACAGCTGCTCTGGAAGAAACTTCTTATTCAAGCAACATGTCTTTTCTGAAACTAGGGTCAAGCCCATGTTCCAAGGCCCCCCAGGCCTACTTCGCTGCTGATGACATTCTGATGAGGTGGGACAGGTAGCTGCTATCACAGCACTTCCTAATCCACCCTCAGCCTGTCCCCTGCCTCTTTCGTTCCCTCATCCTGCCATAGCCTTCAAGAAACAGGCAGACTCAAAGGGCTACAGCTGAGTTGTACTGAAAACCTCCCCAGGCATTGTGAGTACCGACGATGCAGTGAGGAACAAAACAGAAAGCTCCTCTCTTCTCAGGAAGTTCTCATGCCAGGACTTAAAATGAGCACTGGTCGGTACTAAGTTCCAGTTATGCAAGAAGCATCAGTTAGAGAACTCTGCTATGCAACACGGTGCCTGGAGTTAACCATACTGTGTTGCATACTCAACACTTACTAAGAAAGCAGATCTCACGTTGTGTTCTTATCCCAATGAACAGAATAGAATAGAGAATAGATCAAGCGAGTGGTAAGAACTCACATCTTCCTGCAACTGGCGTCTTGCAAATCACAGTATATGCAAGGATTTTTTTCTCAATTTTCTCAATAACATTTCGGTCAGGTCTCTGCTCAACTGTCCCCTTAGAAGAGAAGCTTCCCCTGTTCCCCTTATAATATCCCTTCCACCTCACCATTCTTCCACTCCTCTCTACTCTGCTTTTTCTCCAGAGCCCCTACTGCTACTTGACACAAGCTTATTTATTTATGAGTTTATTATCTGTTTTCCCTTGCTAGAGCATAAACCATTTCAGGGCAGGCAACTTAGTTAATTCACTGCTTAGTCTCTGACACAGTATGAGGGCTCAAGAAATGTTTGTTGAATGAATAAATGCATGAGTTACCATGAGCAGAAGGTAGGAAGTTTACCCTGGGTTTACAGATAGGGAAGCCAACATGGCTGGTGGATAACAAATTTGCCCAACATCACCCAGGGCTCAAATATCTGGTTGAAAAAATGTAGAGTTAATGAAAGATCCAATAAAAGCATTGGTAAGTTTCAGTACAGATCCACCAGAAACTTTGCCTTTGAATTTCTATTCATATAATTCTCAGGAAAAAAATTTACTTTTGTTTCTAGCTGATGTGGTCTTAGAAATTTAGCTTCTCACAATTTCTACAGTTGCTGACAACAGAGTACTAACGATCATTTGTTATGTTATGGATGAACTGATACAATAAATTGTAATTTTTTCCCATAGATTGTATTAGAAACTATAAATGGCTCCATCACCTCTAAAACAGTCTAGGGAATGCAACACATTTTTAATTTTATAGGCCTGTCTCCCTTTTTAGAAGCAGAATATTAGCTTGACAACCTAAAAATTCCAGTCTACTTTAAAGCAATGCCAACAGACAAATGTCAACTTTAGCTAAAGACACGGATTTTCATTTCTCCTTTTCTTTCCCAGTTTCTAGAGAAATAATTTCTCCTTCTTCTGTTTGGTCAGTTTGAAATCTTTGGCTTATTTGTTTTAGCTTCTGTGTGTGGATTTTTTCTTTTTTCTGTTTACTTCTTCCTTGTAGGCAACATTTTAAACTAGTTGAGCTTAGTATTATAAAGAATACCTTTTGCCCAGAGTGGTGTGGCTCAGTGGATTGAGAGCCAGCCCACGAACCAAAGAGTGGTAGGTTCAATTCCCAGTCAGGGCACATGCCTGGGTTGCAGGCCAGTCCCCAGTAGGGGTCCCATGAGAGGCAATCACACATTTATGTTTCTCTCCTTCTCTTTCTCCCTCCTTTCCCCTTTCTAAAAATATATAAAGTCTTAAAAAAGAAGAAGATCTTTTACGTGCAGTCTCTCCCCCTTAATGGGAGAAGTTCAAGTGCATGTTTATTAGTTTAGTAACTACTTGATGACTTTCAGAGGGTCACAAATATGCTCTGGTGTTTCTGAATTACTCCTCCAATTATTCTTTATTGATTGAAAACAAATCAATGAGAGAGCTCCAGAAATTTGTCAACTGCCAGAAAGGGATATTGAAATGCAAATGTAAAACTGACTTTCAGAGAAAGGAAATTATAAGAAAACCACCCAGGACTACATTTTGTGTAGGTGAGGTCTCTGACAAACAAGAAAAGCAATTTGTGTATGGATTTGAAATAAATAACTATCAGGAATCTATAGTCAAATAGTATCTGCCCCAAGAGAGCACTTTACAATGGAATCACCATACGCGGTGCAACATAACTCTTCCTCTCAATATACCATTGGAAAATGATGGGAAGGACATGCAGAGCTGGAGACAGCTATTTTACAACAGAATGAGCAGGGACTAGGAATCGACAGCCCCGGGTTTGTACTGCGGCTTCACCGGCTGTCACTGAATCAATATCGCTTGCCTGAAGTTCCCATTTTTCCTTTGTAAAGTAAGACTAATGACGTGTGCCCCGGAATCTATGGGCGTGTTCAATCTGTGTTAGCTGAATTTAAATCATGTCTACTAAGTTAGCAATGAAAACACATAAATTACTTTTTGGAAAAAACCAACCAAGGAGCAGATCAAGCTGTTTGGGGCATTCTGTTGTCACAGGGGAGGTCAGTATTAAATGGCATGGTCTCGGTGGGCTGGACTTGGCTCTTAATCACCAGGTATGCGTGTCCTTGCTAGCAATTGGACCTCCTCTGCCTTATTTTGCTCATCTGCAAAGCAACGCTAACAGGCACAATTCTCTAAGGTCACTGCTAGAAATAAATTCAGGAAATGTGTACTTAACATAAAGTGAGGCACACAGGGAACCAGCTAAGACATATTTGCTGCTATTGATATTTTTAATAAGAAAAGCACACAAAATTCACTCAATACAAGTTTTAGGTTGCTCTTTGTGTCCCACACATGTCCTAGGTGCTGGGGATACTGCAGTGAACAAGGCCAGAAGGTCTCTACTCCCATGTAACTGTTTCGTGGCAAAGGACAGACAGGACAATATCAGTAGTGGTGTGTGATCTGAAGACAATGAGACAAAGTAATGTGAACAGACACTCCCTGCAGATGTGTGTGTGGCCATGTGGGAGAGTGTGTGTTTGGGAGCTACTTTAAAAACACAACATAAGGGCAACCACAGAATATCTCTCCGAGGAAGGGAGGTTGGAGCTCTGCCTTTAGTGACTGTAACTAGCCAGCTATGCGCTGTGCAAACGTCGGCAGGACTCTGGCACGTGCCTGTTCGCGATGCCTTTTCTAAAATTCTACAATCTCTCATTTCTGCAAATCGGCAGTACTAAAGGTGATCCAGATTTCAATATGTGTAGTCGGTTCACTTTGCTTCAACAAAAGGACTACCCACCGCTGCATAAAAAGTTCCAGGAGGGAGGCTTCGCAGTGCTGAATCCGTCAAGTTCTTTGGAATGAGAGATTCCCAGCTACCAGATTTATTCACTGGGTAACAGCGGACTCGTGACTAAAGCCACCTGAGCTCCGGTTATTTCACCTATAAAACAGACCTGAAATAAGATCATTTAGGGAACGCTTCTCGCCCAGGGCCTTGTACAGCGTAGACCTTCAAATGATAGTTATTGTTGCTCTCGGGTTAAGAGCTCTGCTGTCCACTAGCACTGTGACCTTGAGTAAGCCACATAACTTTTCTGTGCCTCAGTTTCATACTCTGTAAGATCAGCCTGATCATGAAAATAATGCTCTCCACTTAGGAGGCTTGTGTCGAAATTACCGGAGTTGTATAGAGCACCTTGTCTGGGTCCTGGCACGGAGGAGGACTCAGGAAGGCATCATTGGACTAGTGTTTGACATTTGCCACGATAGAAGGTAACCACGGGCTTGCAGACCACGGGAAGGAAAGGTGACTTGACTTAGAAAGTACAACGGACTAAGTTGCCCCATGCAAAGCTTCCCTAAAACTGTGAGCAATCACTCGTGCCATGTTTGCGTCTTACTCCTAGAGATTTTGAAACAATGAAGTTGTCAATACAAGAATGTGGCCAGCGAGTAAGCACTTTTTGCTTTGGCTAACTTTGCCCTTTTGAATGGATTTACACATTCCCCTAAGATGGAGCCCTGTGACCACGACAGCGCTCCTGAACGGCACTGGCTGTGTGCTATGTGCCATTTCCACGTCACACAAATGCTTTTTTTTGCCTTCACCTGAGGACATGTTTTCATCGCTTTTAGAGAGAGAGAAACATTGATGTGAGAGAGAAGCATCAATTGGCTGCCTCCTGTACTCACCAAGACCAGGGATAGTACACGTCCCCAGCCGGGGATTGAACTCTCAGCCTTTTAGTTACGGAAGAAAGCTCCAACCAACTGAGCCACACCAATCAGGACCACAGCATACAAGTGATTTTAATACATTACTTATTTTTTAAAAAAAATGGAAGTGTTCAATGGAATCGTCTTAGGTTTAGGTGGGTGGGACATATGAACCTTCTGCTGTCAAACAATTAGAGAATGTTGAATTTAGAAGACCATCTTCGATGGCTTGTGGAAAGAGAGTTAAACCTGCCCCTTTTCACCAACATTAGTGACTGATCGGGACACTTTTTATCCCCAGCCGACACTGCGATAGGACTTTAACACCAAGTTCTAGGAAACCGTTCCTATGCAACCAAGTTGTTGAAGAGACTCCTCAATACCCGCTGGCCGGGGCTCCGCCTCGCACATTCCAGTGGACTTCTGAGAGGTCTGCAGTCCTCAGAGGTGAACTTAACTTTGCTGAGGTCAGTGCACCTGGAATGACAGCCTAAGTTTCCAGAATCTTCACGTCCACATTCTTGCTGCCCTGCCTGTGCCCTACGCTGAACGCCTGCCTGCAGAGGGCTGCACACCTGGGAGGTGTGGGAGGGAGACACAGACTGAAAGCCCCCCCTTCCTCTCCGGCTTGAACTGAGTGCGCCGCTCCTAGGCTCCCCGCCCTGGATCTCCTTGCTCCCCTAGCTATCTTCACTAACGCACGTATCCCGTTACACTGAACCTGAAAAGGAAAGAACTGCAGGCTTGAAACTGACCCATTCATTCAGCTGCGCTGAGACCCAAGAAGAGCAGCAGTCGGTCCTCACGCATAACTCTGAGCTGTCTGTCGATTCCTCGCCGCTCTCTGTGCTGAGAATTTAGCACACTTGCTCCCCAGCCCCAAGCCTTTGTCCTAATATTCCACACCCACAGCCCACACATCCCCACAGTCAGCCCCTAGAATCCAGCAGTTCAGCCAATGACTGTCCAGTGCTTGGCCAAAGCTCGTAGTAAAGCACAGTAGCACCGGGGGCGATGGAACTGCTCGCCTGGGTGAAAACACACACTCATTCCAACCCACGCACTGGTGCTAACAATACGAACAGCGGAAAGACTGGCCGAAATCCAAGCTTCCAGTGAATGCATGTCTGTTAATAAATCTAAATTTGTTAAATAGGAAAACGATGAGCTTTTGGATACTGGCTTTATCAATATATAGTGTTCTGGGTGCAGCATGGCCAATAAAGAAGGAGGAGGCATGAGGTCTTACGCATTTTAATTGTGAAGAGGCCTCTACATCTTTTCAACAATGTTCCTTCAAAACTGAAGCATGCCATTACTGGGATGTGCTACCCAGTCTTTTTCAGTGTGCGTTTCCTCACATGTCCATCTGAAGTTTCCCAGTGAACAAATGCAAATGATCTAAAATGTGGAGGAAAAAAGATGCATTACATGTAACTGTCTGTAACTGGGTTCAACAGACACAGCCGATAGCAAAGGGAAATGTTATACTCACTCAGCACATTGTATGGCCATTACAATAATATTGTTCTCTTTTAATTAATGCAATAACTTAAAATGAAAAACATAAAATTCTCCTGTTCAAATAAAGAATGAAAATTCAATATATAAGTTTGTAAAACAAGAAACCAAAACAGTCAAAAAATAGAAAAAAAATGAAAAAAAAACAACATAACAGTAAAAGTGAATGTTTCCTATAATGAGACTATATAAATGTTAATTACTTCTTCTAGATTTATTTTTTTTCCAAATTTACTCCTATGAGGGGAGAAGGGAAGAAGGGAAGAGAGACTGTATAGTTAAAACAAATTCTTTAAGAAAAATATTCCTGCCTTGGCCAGGTGGCTCAGTTGTGCGTTCCATCCCACGTTGGGGTGCATATGGGAGGCAACTGTTCAATCTCTCTCTCTCTCTCTCTCTCTCTCTCTCTCTGTCTAGTACCAGTAAATGTATCCTCAGGTGAGAATTAAAAATAATAATAATAAAAATAAGAAAGAAACATTTCTTACTTTGCAAACTGGAAGTACCTAATTGGCTAAACAAAAGCAGAACAGGATGTTGGTGTTATGCACACACTAGCTATAGATAAGGTATATTTTACAAAGCTGATCAAAAATCATGGCTGGAGAAAAATATTTATGTTATAATATTAAATGTAAACAATGGGTTTTAAACCTCTATATGCAGTGACTCCCAGGAGGACTGGTGAAGACAGAGAGCCCCACAGACATGCCACATGAGCCACACAGGGGATTCCTCCTCTGACTAGCCACAGGTTTAAATGTAAAAAGAAACAGGTGAACTAATTTCAATAATGCATTTTACTTCATGCAATGTACCCAAAATATCCCTTTAATACATAATCAAAAAGAAACAATTATTAGGGAGCTGTTTCGCCATTTTTGCATTCAGTCTTTGAAATCGGTGTTTGATTTTGCCTTCACAGCACATCTCAGTTCCGACCCACCACACGCCAAGGGCACGCGAGCCCCGTGGGCCCTGGAACAGCCCCGCAGGAGGGTGGCGCAGGGAAGGTGAGAACTCTCCCCTCCTCCTTAAGCTTTCCCCCGTGGGCTGGTGCTTCGTGTTCCCTCAAATGCTCATCCATCTTCTAGGTAAGCAGCACTGAAATCTGCCTATCTAAGGTAATTAATGTTATCTAAATCAATAAATATTTCTATCCCATACGTTATAAATATCTATGGTTTAGATTACCACATGGCCTTACAATCAGGTGTCTGTGTTAAGGGCACTGTATCCCTGGCTGACGTCTGTCTCCCCAGTCCCCAGTACAGTACTAGGCTCGGTAGCTGTGGACTAGCCCCGACTACACAATACTAAAGAAAATTAATTTTGAATGGAAATCGGTTACATGAGCCTCCGAGCACAGCCAAGTAGACTATTCTTCAACCACCGACGTGAAACGAACAAGAGAGGACGCCCGTGTTTTATTTCACCATGGAGTGTCAAAGCTTACCACACTCCACAGTTTGCTGTGAAGAAAGCGGACATGCATCAGCCACATTTAAACACTTCGTCCATGCTTTCAGCGGGCTGGGGCAATAAAATGTTCTCACCAGTAATCGAACTCTCTCTTAGTCATGATTCTTTCTTTGAATAAATGCCCACAAATTCTTTAGAAGAGGAGATGGGGCGGGGCTGGGAAGGTAGGGAAGGGGTGCAGGGAGACAGAGAGTTGGAATGGAAGGGCTCCTGAGAGCATCTGAGAAGCGTTCCAGTGTCAGCATCGGTCCTCCCTGGAGGATAGCCAGCGGATGGGTTTCCCATGTAGGACAGTGCCGAGTACCCAGCGAATGCTTAGCCGTCGCTTCTAGATCGGATGGGCTGCTGCGCCATCGATCTGATTCCCTTTTGTCGGGACACTGAGGAATGCATCCCAGGCAAAGGTTCACTGGCTAGCAATCTCCGAACCGAGGCTGACCTCACACCAGTGAAATGAGAACACTGTCCTAATTATCTGCCTGCCCCCATTATCATTTCAACTATTGTCGTTGACTGTGTGTCTTCACAAACAAAGCCCACGACTGCGTAGTTCCCTCACATAACAGCCCACGACACCGGGTGCTGATTCTACACAGGTCTCTGCCACACTTAGAGGTCCAGTGGACTGCTAGGTCAGCCTCGGTGTGGCTACCAAATGCACTTGGCTTCACTCTCTCCCAACAATGAAGGTTTATCATTCTTTTCTTTTTCTTTTACTGAATAAAAAGAATTGCTTTAAATTTTGAACTCCAGTCACTGAATATTATCCCATTGGCTACTAAAAGAACAGTCCATTCAGAAGTGAAGAGCAAAAGTCTTAGCTGGTCTACAGAGTTGATTCACCCTGAGTGTCTGCTGGGGACCAGGCATCGGTTGGCAGTGGGAGGTGCAGAGGCCTTGGGTCTGTCCCCTGAGCTGACTAATCTTGGGCAAGTTACTTCTTTTCTCTGAGTCTGAATTTTGCTACGCAACAGGGAATGATAAAAACTAAACTCACACAGTTGGTTATTCTGAAGATTAAAAAACACAAGTAGAATGCTTTTTCTACATGAGATGCTAAATTTTTCATTTAGCTTTGGTACAAGCATCTTTCTCTTCATTGAAAAATGAAGGTGGCAAAGGAAGAGAAACAATTTTCAATTGATCTTATATTGTAAACTCTCCCAAGTTTGCTTTTAAAAAAAGAGACAGAGAGAAAGAGAAGAAGCTTGAGCCAACACACAGAACTTGGAAGCAACCTGTGAGTTATAAGTAGGTTTGCTAGGAAAGGGGCTCACATGCCAGGAACTCCAGATCAGAAGAAAATTTATGCAACTGGATCACTTGGTCTAAATGTGATTATGCATTTTAGTGACAAACAATATGACTCTGGAGGTAAAGCCAGGATAATAGGGGGGAACAGTAGGAGGAAACTGAATTTATTATAGAAGTTTTGCAGACCTGCAGAAATGAAAGTCACACATATGTGATCAGGAGGCATTTTCCATAGTGGCTGGAGAAAAGTAAATTATTTCAGACGCGTGTGTGGAGAAAAGAGAGGGTACAGACTGGCAATTCTAGAAAAGACTATAATACCAGCCAGGGAGACAAACTCTGAAGCTTAGGGCAAAAACCAAATGCTAAAGGCAGCAATACTGAGTGAGTGCCAATTAATGTGCTAAGTTTGCAACTAGAAGAGAAATAAGAAAAGTCCAATGAGAAAGTTCACAAATGAGCTAGTCTGATTGGGAGGGAAAGTGGAAGAAGTAAGAGCCTTGGGCTATATCTTGACACTGGGCCATTCATTTTTTGGTGATTTATTTATATAAAGACGAAGTGAAGTGTGTCATATTTGTGCCCAGAGTTGGTGGTGATTAATGATGTCTGGCCAGGATCAGAGCCCTGAATATATAAACCACTGCCAACTAATGTCAATGAAAGATGGTAACTTTGCTCCTTAGACGAGCCGAGGCATTTGCTCCCCTCCTGTGCATGGACTAGGCCATGTGGGTCCCCCACAGGCTCAGGTCAGAGCCAGACTGAGCGCCCTGCTGCGCCCCCCCCCCGGCTCCTGCCTTGTGGGCTGTGCTCCCCTCCTTGTGCAGAGTTGGCCCCTGTGGTGATGGCGAGCAAGTCCTGAGTGAGGGATTGCTCCACAGAGAGGGATAGTGCCCAAGGAGGATGAGTCAGGACCTCAGGGGTGATGGAGGGGGGTCCACTCTTCAGCCCACAGGTGGCTGACGCTTGGAAGTATCTCAGGACCCCTGAGAGACCTCAGGCCCAGGCTGTGGGAATGTGACTGAAGGTGTGTGTGTGAGGACAGGGCAGGTGTCCCAGAGTCCAGGCACTACAGTGAAGTGCAGGAAGCTGGTTAGGAAAAGACCCAGGTAAACAAGTGGCTGTTGGACTTCAAAGGTGCCATTTGCAACAGCGACTCCATGTGGCAAGAATATGTAATAGCAGCAGTGGACAAGGATTGTGGTTCTCTCTCCGCTTGGCTTGCACCTGGGACTCTCTGTGAATGAGGGTTCTTGGATTATAGAGGAAAGACAGGGGCAGTGGAATGACAGGAAACACAGGTGTTTTCCTGATAAAATCTCAGGTGGTGGTCTGAACGATACATTTTGTAAAAATGAGAGAAAGTAATCATTGGGTTCTGCGAGGTTTGTCCCCGCTTACAACGACACTAAAGCCCTGTGCCTGACCATCCCATTTACTATCTCCATCATAACCCTCAAGGCAGCTTCCAGTGCACCACTGCACACAAAGAGAACTGGGGCCCTGGGAGTCCGAATAACTTGAAACCAAATCACTTAGGTTGCAAGAAATTGATCAAAGACTTGCGTGCAAGTTCATTTGTCTTCAGAATCCTGGTTTCCAACTGCTGTTGTCCCCGCCCTCTTCCAAGTCTTAAAATAGATGTCCCCAGGTTCCCCTTTACTGACATCACTGTCACTCTAAACCAAATGTGCCCAACTGGTGAACCTAAAATTATCGAATAGCAAGTACTGCTTTGCGTAATTTCTCACAGTTTAGCAAGATTTTATGAGAATATTCGCCACCGTGATCTCCCCACACCTTGATAAAGTAGGTGAAGATTATTATTATGATCTCGTTTACAAAGATGGAGCTAGCCCTGCCCTACAAGAGCTAGCAAGAGCACCAATTAATGCAATCAATCCCAAAGCTAGCACCCCCAAACAAAAGTCCTACTTCACCGTGGGTAAGTGGACCTGTGGAGTAGTGAGCTGGGAGTCAGTAAGGGCAGGTTCTATGTATTCATTCATTCATTCAACTGATGTAAATAAACATTCACTGAGCACCCACCCCCTGCTGGCCACAATTCTGGGCGCTGTTTATTCCAAGAATGATAGGTAGCCCTGGGAGGGTTGCATGCAGGTCAGTGGCAGAGCCAATTTACAATGCAAAGACCAGCCCAGGGCCACCTGGGGTTAGAGGAGAGCTGTGGGGTTGGAAGGATTAGTGCCTGAGAGAAATCCAGGAGAGGACGTGAGGGAGCAGGTGTGCTTCAGGCGAGAGAGGCGGATGGCTCAGGACAGAGTGGAAAGTTACTTATAAATTCTGTGACCCTGAGTTTAACAATGCCCCTCAGTCTCAGCGTATTTTCTACTGCAAAACATAGGTGTTAGAAACCTCTCCCATCTGGAAGGAGAGCAGATTTACAGAATAAAATGATATGCCTCAAAATATTTAAACATTCTTCATTGCTGTTCTCCTGCCCTAGTGAAAATATATACAGTAGGAGATTAATACACACAATTTGGTTCAGAAATTGATTTGAAATATACTCACGATTTAATGAAGGCAAACGCCAACTCATTGCAAGTACTTACGCAAGCAAATTTATCACAAATGTATCTGTTTGAGTATGTATAAGGCTCTCAGTTCAGGTTAAGGAAATCAAAAGTGACCCTTGGAAAAGACGTAACTTCTAAGAATTTAATCTTGTTATTCACATCCTTCCTTAAAGGGAAACTGAGAAACATAATGTCATATAGAAAATCAGTCTGAGTTATACAACTAATCACTGCTGGCAACCTTCCAAGCAAAAAACCTCCTGTTGACCCCGTCATAAGCACAGAATCATTGACTGGAATAGGAATGATGTATAAAATAATAGCAACTTTACATCAAAGTGGAATGTGAATGTGTGTGTGTGTGTGTGTGTGTTAGTATTCCCTAAAGGCCTGGTTTTTAAAAAAAATCTTTTAAAAATTGTAATCAGCTTCTAAATTTTATTATTTGAGACTAAAAATTATGTAAGTAAAATAATTAGACTGATTATAAGGTATTCTTAGAGATATTTTTAAAACCTAAGATTTTAAACTCAATTTTTATTTTTAATATCAAAATATTCAAGTTTATTTTGACAAGCAATAATAATAAAATAAGCATGTAAGCATACAAAATACAAATCCTCCTCTCCCTTTGAATGGTAGCAGAAATTCCTTCAAGGGTGCTTTGACTCTTTTCGTCTCTAAGTGCATTTATATTTAAAGATAAATTCTGATTTGCGCACACAGATGATTATAAACCAAAGCATGGCCCTGATGTTAGGGTTACGATTCTGCCTAAGAAGGTTAAACTCTCCCAAGTCTTGTGCCTCATTCCGAAAACACTGCTTGTTTGCTACTGCCACCTGGTGGTCAACACCAAAATTTACTTTTACAAGTGAGAAATCTATACTCACCCACTCGTGCCATTGGTTTAGTTTATACTCCTAGATTTCCATAGGTTTTAGGGAAGTTTAGTGCACATTTTGAATTATTAACACTTTGTCATTATAAAAATGTACATGTAGTCATTAAAATATAGAAAAACACGAATAAGGAATTAATCCCTGCACTCGCACTAGGTGATCCCTTGTATGCGGGTTTCAGAAGCATACAATCTTGAAATGCAGTTTTTCACCTGAAACAAGTTGTCAAATTTCATGTCTTCTAAATCTCTCATAGTGACTACAATACATTTTATCATATGCTATTTTATTTTATTGTTGGACATTTGGGTTTCTTTAATTTTCTTTGTTATTTTGGGAGGTATGGCGATATCCTGGTTTGAAAACATTGGATTCAGCTCTGATTTTTTATATAACAGATGACCAGATATATAACTCCTTTGTCAAAGCATGTCAAGATGTAAAGGCTTGTCATACACTGTATGGCCATAGGGCACACCAACTCACACCCCTGTGAAAGTGCACTGTCCACACATTCTCATCAACGCCTCCTCTGAGAGACTTTAAAAAGCCACGTGAAGGAAGCAGGAGGCTGTTTTTATTTACTTTTACTTAATGTGTAATGAACATTCTTTTTACAAATGTCTTCTGGCCATTTCTGTTTCTGCCTTTCTAAATGCCTTAGGCTTCTATGCCCAGTTTTCTATTATAAAGTTTGTATCACAATAAAAAGGAAATTAACAAAATTAATTCATTTTTCTTTATATCCTAAATGTCTTCCCCTGTCCTGTATTTTTCATTTTAGCCTTGGTATATTTTTACTATGCAGGCACTTTAAATTTTGATTTAGTCAAATGTACCTGTGTTTTTCTTTATATTGTTAGCTCTGTGGTTCAATGCTTAGAAATTACTTCCCTGCTCCTGGTGTGAACCATTATTTTACTTTGAGGGAAATTGTTCATGTCTCCTTTTCTACACAAGCAGATGTTATCTGGAATTTTGCCCTGTGGAAGTTTGTGAAGTCACCTGGTCTTGATGGAGGACTCAAACATTGAAAATATTTTAGTTTCAGGTAATAGCTAATAAGTAATCAATGGAAAGCTATTGTTCCAGGAACTGAAGGTATGACACACCCTGACTCCAGGAGACCATACACAGTTCCTTCCACCTTTCAAGCCAACAAGACGGTGTCTGAGCGACTGGGCTCCAGGGTGAGACAACCACCGCCCAGGACACTCAGGAAGGAATGCTGCAGCTTTTATCTGATTAACTTCCCTCCTCATTTCCAAACCCCTTACCTACACTTTTCTTCTCCGTATAAAAACAGTTGGTTTAAAATGTAAGACCGTCTGTTAGGGTACAAACTGGCCATCTTTTCAGGCCACCGGCTGTTGGAACAAAGCTCCCACGCAGATTCAACCCGTCTCTGCTCATTGGGTCTGGCAGTGACAGGCAGCACGAACGCCGGCTTCTCCAGTTTCAATCTGAGAAGGAAGGTTCTCCCGCACCTCACGACCCCATCATGCTACTTGTCTTTTCTGCACCTGCCTGAATCATGACCCTGAAGTACAACGTTTTGAGGACGTTATAAGGAATCTCTTTTTATCAATGGGCTAGCTCAGGCCCAACATGTCCCTCCTCCTGGTCATAAACTCTGTTCAACTATCAACATAAAACAAAAATCATATTTTATAGCAAATAAAAACTCACCACCAAGTGCAACCAGAAACAGAGGCAGCGTTCTGTTACTGTGGGGCTAATGCAACGACAGGGGGCGCTAGGCAGCTGGCCAGGCGCCAGGCAGGAAGACCGGAATTTGCTTTCACGTGCGTTCTGTACAGCGAGGTGCGCCTGCATTTGTAACTTAGTAAAGAGAAGAGTGTAGGAAACAAAAAAAATCACAAAGTGAGGCTCTGGCAAAGTGAGATCACATTGTAACCTACAGAAATTCCTCTGATGTGTCCTTCCTACGTCTCCATTTACTCTGATGTAAAAGAAAGAAATTCAAGTTCCTGATCTCAAAGACGTCTTCAATCTCTGACTCACCACGAATGTATCTCTCTCAGACATACTTGGATAATACCTTATCTTACTCAAGAACAGTAACCAGTATTCAAACAATCACTCTAAAAACAGACAGCAATCACTAAAGTATCCCCACACTCCACAAAGCATACCATTGGGAGGAAACAGAATTAAAAATCAGAAATTTTTGTACTGGATGTAATATTAGCTATGAATACAATCCACTATTTCTTCAGTAGGACGCCATAGTGGATAAGCTACACCACGAGACACACCAATGAAGGGCCTGAAGTAGCTGTTACCTGTGATCACACTCACCTGTATGTGGACACCCACAGTCTTACATATGCTAAGGTTTTTGTTATGAACTTTGCCCCTAGCAGATGACTAATAATTTGCAGGTAAAGAAATATGCACTCTGTCACTCAGCTGTCTTAATGAGCACACTGAGCACATTAAAACACAGAATATATATATAATATATACATATACATATATATTTCAGTTTTTTTACTTCTTACATATAATGTTATGACAAATACATACTTTTTAAAATTTTCCTCTTGCATGTAGACTGAATGTTTACATCCAGTAAACATTCTGGCAGCCAAGGAGAGTGGACTGAGATGAGCATGTATGAACAATGATGACTT
This sequence comes from Micronycteris hirsuta, assembly GCA_004026765.1. Classification (NCBI taxonomy): domain Eukaryota; kingdom Metazoa; phylum Chordata; class Mammalia; order Chiroptera; family Phyllostomidae; genus Micronycteris; species Micronycteris hirsuta. The sequence continues at coordinate 26,714 of PVJI01012441.1, read as the reverse complement.
CACTGTACTAGTCAGTGGGGGCAGTAGATGCTATTGAATGAGCATGTGTACTGTGTGGCCGTCACATTCAAAATGACTGAGTGAGTAGAGAAACGAATCTGCCTCAAATTTTGTGTTAAACTTGAACATTCCTTCATGGAAACTATTTGGATGATTCAGAAGGCTGCAGCTATGGGCAACTGGTGATTGGCAGCTTCATCACAATGACACACCCGCTCATGCATCACGTCTTGTGCAGAGTTTTGGGGCAAAACATCAAATCACCCAGGTGACTCAGCCTCCCTACAGCCCAGATTTGGCACCCTGTGACTTCTGGCTTTTCCCAAAACTTAAAGCACCCTTGAAAGGGAAGCAATTTCAGACCATCAGTGAGATTCAGGAAAATAGGATGGGGCAGCTGATGGAGATTAGGAGAACTGTGTGAGGTCCCAAGGTGCCTGCTTGGAAGGGGACTGAGGCATCATTGTCCTGTGTACAATGGTTCTTGTATCTTGTGTCTTCTTTAATAAATGTCTCTATTTTTCATAGTAGATATCTGGATACTTTCTGGACAACCCTCTTTTTTTCACATGTATAAAGAAAGGGTATCACTGAAAAGTGACGTTCTGTGAGAAAGGGCATGTCACGATTGCTAGAAGATGCCGTCATTTGAGAAAGAACAGATGCTTAATCGATACGATGAAAACCTGTGTGCAGTCCCAGTTAAAGACGGGACCAAATGCATCCACTCCCCGCCGCCCCCAGCAAGGAAGCACTGACGTGGGAGCACAGACGTTTCCTGATGGCATGAGCAGAGAATGACGTCAAGTAGGGGGCAGAGAACACACTTGGGAAGCTGGAACGTGTGAGGGTGTGTGGCATCTGGTTTGGGTCCCCTGAGAAATGAAATCCTAAGCGGGTAGATTGTTCGTCCACTCTTGACAGCTGAGCAAGCCATTGTCACCACCACCCTCAGTGGCCAAAGGCTGGAGACCTGCTTTCTTTGGAGAGGGGGAAACTGGGGGCTTCAAGACCAGATGTAGCCGCATGTGTTTGCAGCGAGGCTGCCCTGATGAATACAGGGGGGTGTTCCGAGGAAGAAGGGCTCGCACTGAACACCAAGCACCCCCCTCCCCAGGCCTCTGCGCCGTCCACCCACGTGCGCCCCAGCTCGTGAGGGCTGGCAGCCAGACGGACCACGGGCAGCATGACTGGACGACGCATCCCTCAGGAACGGGCCCCTCTGCCCTTTCCCTAGGGCCACACCGGGTGGGTTAAAACAACAGGGATCTCTTCCCTCACGGGTCCGGAGGCCAGAAGTCCGGAATCAAGAAGGGAGAAGAATCAGTCCCTTTGTGGGGGTCTGAGGGAGAGTCCACCCCAGGCCTCTGTCATGGCTTCTGGTGGCTGTTCACACCCCTTGGCATGAGTTTCAGGATAAATTCATGATAAACACAGATGAACCAAAAGCAAAGCGAAGGAGGAGCTACCATCCCCAGGGAAGGAGAAGGACGTAAGACACGGAAAATGTGGGATGAATACATGGATCTCCAAACGTTCATGTTGACCGCCACAGGGATACGAACATGGGGGATTTATTTTTATAAAACGATCGCACAATTACAGCAGAAATATGAGGAATATTGTAAATATAGGTATTGGAGAGGCACGCAAAAGGATCGAAATCCCTGTCTCCTTCTGTGGTCAATCAAGAGATAAGGCCCGGCACTGAAAGCTCAGGAAGTGGCAGCGTAAGGACATTATCTGACCGAGGAAACAGTGAGCAGAGTGGGGAGGGTCGGGAGAAGGGGCTGACGTGGCTCATGAGGAGTTCGGTAGAAATATACATTTAATCAAAGCCGTTTGTGCATCCATGGATACAAGCACCCGCGGCCCCCACTGAACTTTGCGTCCTGCCACTCCGGGTAACAGCAGGTGGAAAGCCCTTCCCATAACCGAAAACTTTCACGCTCAAAGGAAGTGTTCTGAAACCTAGGGAAAAGAGTTTCTGGCTTTGAAAAATAAAGGTGTATAGTTTAAATTAAAACTGGGAGCTAAAAAATTGCTACGGAAAACAGTGGTTTTATCTTTGGCTTTTTCATGTTCTAAGATGTCAACCTGCCCAACATGGAAATATGTGTACAAGGGTGTCTTCTTGAAACCAGATATGAGGGCATACTATGAATGTAAAAAAAATTGCAAGTAGATGTCAAGAATCTCAAGAGTGTAACCACAGAGCCAGGCACCATATTCCCCAGGATATACTTTCCTGTGGCACAACCCGGTGAAAATCCGATTGTGTCAAGTAAACTGCAGAAATGATCATTAACAGGTACAACTGGTTCCTTTGCACTGCATGCTCATTATCTTATCACAATCACATCCTAAATTCAGTTTCTTTCTTGTCTTTACCAGAGTAAATCTGGCAACTACCTTCGAGTCAATGCTCAGTTGACGCTCACTTAATATTTCCAAACCTTCATGACCAGTGTCATCTCTTGCCTCCAGATGGGCTGAGTCAGGTGATATGAGACAGGACTGAATTGTTCTTGAATTATGAAGATAAAGTGTTGGCTGCCCCAACACCCATCCACCCCCTTCTAACCAGCAGGGTGAGCTCGGTCCACCGAAGCCAGCGGTTCTCAACCATTGCTGTGTGCCAGGACCACATGGGGGGCTTTAAAAGAGCTGCAGATGCTCAGACCCTACTCCTTCTAACAGCTTTATTGGAACACAATTCACATGCCGTGGAACTCGCCCAAAGTGTGCAATGCATAGTGTTACACGCACAGGACTGTGTGGCTCTGACCACAGTCCATTTCAGATCATCTTCATCACTCAAAACAAACCCCATGCCCATGAGCTACCATCTCCAACCTCCCCCCCGGAGGTCCCAAGTCATTACCAATCTTCATTATTTCTCTAAAGAAATGGAACGGTGCAACATACGGCCATTCGTATCAGGCTATTTTTACTTAGCATGAGTTTCATCCATGTTGTAGCATAAATCGGTACTTCAATTTTTTTATTGCCAAAGAACCTTCAACTGTATGCACTACACCACATTTTACTCAGCCACTCATCAACTGACGAGCATTCAGGTTGTTGTCACTTTTTGGCTATTGCTCTATATGTCACCTACCCGGCCACAGTCGATTCATTGAAAAAGGATGGGCATTACACCTGAGCCAGACAGACCAGTGTCCTTCCTTAATCTTCTGCCACTCAGGACAGTCTAGGTTATGTTGTGGTCATGACCAGCCAGAAAATCTCAGCACCTCAAAGCAGCAAAGTATATAGACACTTTCGTCTCGAGAAAACAAAGATTCTGCTGAAGACCCTGGTCTGGCATAGGCTTCCCTGATCCCACAGACAGATGAACCATACACTGATTCTATTGATTTCATTGTGTGCATGTCTGTCTGTATGTATTATGTATTTTTAGAGAGAGGGGAAGGGATAAAGAAAGAGAAAGATACACCAACGTGAAAGAGTCTACAATCAACATGAAACATTGATTGGTATGCGGCCCCACCAGGGACCAAACACAAAACCCAGGCATGTGTCCTGACTGGGAATCAAACCAGCAGCCTTTTGCTTTGCAGGATGTCACACAAACCAACTGAGCCACACCCGTCAGGGTGAACCACACACTGGTCCTTAAATCTACCTCCAGGAAGAGAAACACTTTACTTCTTTGGTCAAAGCAAGTCACATTCTGGACCTGAGTTCAAAAGGAAGAGACACCAAGTTTCTTGGGCAGCTCACATTTTCCTTTCATCTTGTTAAGCTAAGATGATGCAGGCCTAGAACTATCCTTACCTAGGCTCTTCTTCCTCTAATCACATGACGAAACCCATGTGCAGAAAGAATGAGGCCAAACTGAAAAGGAAGGCTGAGGGGTGAAGTCTGGGGGAGCCTCTAAGCCTGGCCATATTCCCGGAATCTCTTGGTGTACGAGACAACAATGTATGTTCTTTCCCTCTCCAGCCAGTCACAGATGGGTTTCTACTGCATGTGACCAGCAGCGCTCAGACTAAGCTCTTCTGGAAGGTCATGACATAACACACTGTGAGCTGAGGTGTCAAAGAGGATGGCAAATAGCCAGTGTCTCTAAGAGTGTCAAACTTAATCATTGCAATTGCTGCATCGGAACAAAATGACCACGGCATCTACTTTACAAGTTCTTGTGAGGAGGAAAAGGACTCACGCACTAAGCAATCTATAAACCACAATCTGCCACCTGGCAGGTGTCCGTTAAAATCTAAGTCTCTCTTCCTCCTTCCTTTCCCTTACTCCTTCCTCCTGCCTGCCAAGTCTGCAGCGTTTCACCTTCGTGTTGTTACCACCCAACAGTGTTGACTGGGTTTCATAAACACCCCTGGACTGAAGGAATGGAGGTGATTAAGACAGAGAGTGAGCTGAGAGCAGAAATATTCTAAGTACAGGGATAATCCAAATAAATTAAAGCCTTGGCTTTGACCCCCAGAACACACAGCCACCAGCAGGCAACTCATACACAAGGGCCCTTCAGCACTCACCAGATGGAGAGTAAGACACGCTCACCCTGAGCTTCAGCTGCATGCTGGCTCCCTGGACCACAATGCCAGATGCTGGGTAAATTGCCACACCTCTGCCAATACTTCTCCACGTGCAAAGGGGAATGGCGCCGCTCAGGCCAAAGCTAGCGCAGAGCGTGGGCGTAGGGAATCTACTATTGACTTCAGAGTGTCAGTGTCTCACCTTTTACCTGTGTCAGTTAATTAACGGCCGCATATACTACCTAGTTCACAGTTGAAGCTGCTTACCAAATCCATCCTTAAGTGCCCCCAGCTGATTGCATGCCAGGAAAGTCACAAGGAACAACAAAACAGTCAGCATTTGTAATAAAAATTAAAAGCACAAAAAATGTGATTACTTCCTCTATAAAAACAGGTCGTGTTCCTGTTTAAAAAGCTTATAGAAAACCCTTGCATTCATTTTGAATCTTCTTGCGAATTTGTAAAAGTATTCGTCATTAATTTCAAAAAGGCCAAATTCATGGTGTACTTTGTGCCCGAGTAAAAGCTTAAAGCGAAGAAGTGTACCCTATTTTATGCATTTGTCTATTGATTCATTTATTTAGTGAAGGGTAATAGGCAAAATCAGTAACAGGTTCATTCTGTAATGTACATATTTTATGTGTATTTCACATCGGCATGCGCACTGCACAGGGCTAAATAGTAACTTCATAAATGGCCATATTTTGTAGCGTTTCACAAATTTAGAACGCATTTGCACACGTGTGCTTTCTTTCTTGGAGAAAACTTCCCCAGAGGACAGAGATGGTGAGATCACTAATTTACAAATGAGGAAACCAAGACCCGGATTTGTCAGTTACGTTACTTGGTAACTTGTCTAGAAAACAGCCTCGCTGAGACAGAAGCCAGGCCTCATGGGGTCATGACCCTCACACGGACTGCAAGCCTGAGTGGCTCCTTCTCAGCTCCCCTTCCCACTGCTCACGTGGCCGGGGGTGAGCCTTCTCCGCCCTCTGCATCAGGGCCCTCACCTGTGCAATGAGGGCGAGGAGGGGGTCTCCCTGGGAGCATCTGCACAAGCAGTCTCTTCACACCTGCCCAGAGCTCTTTGCACTGTAGCCTATCCTCCTGAACAACACAATTTATTTTCACTGTTTGGTAAATTCGAGAAATAGATAAACCTGGATTTGAATTTTCTCCCTGGTACTTATTATCATGTGATTTGGGGCATGTGACATCAGCTTGCTGAGCTTAATCGCCATCATTAAAACAGAAATAATAATTGTCACTTCACATAAATGCTATTTTTATTAAATAAACTAAGACCATACATCACTTTGCATGTGCTGAGTGTGGTGCAAGCCGCTATGAACAGGAGTGATCGTTACCTGGGTTGTTGCAATAATTCTGCAGCTGCAGGTCTTGCCGGCACTTGCAGGGCCTCCAGCCACATGGGAAATTGGCCTCAGTGATTTCTTGGAAACCCCAAGGGGTGGAAAATATGTCAAGTTCCTCACCAACCCCACGGCCTCTGCCTCCGCTTCTCTTCTTCCCAGTGGTCGGCATCTTGGGGAATAAAGGAGCTCAGTGACAGACTCCTTCTGGAGACACAGGGGGCAAGAGGTCATTTCACTGGTCACTCAGTGAGCCTCAAACCAAGCATGGCCATCAAACCCTAAGCAGGAAGAAAACCTCTGAGGACCACCAACGATGTGACTGCAGCTGCCACTGATCGCCCACAGGACACTAAGAACATTTATTGAATGCAGCTCCTGCCAAGTCCTTTGGAGAATAAAGAAGAAAACGAGACTGGTGTTCGATGTTATGTTTAAATTGGGTCTTCATTAATTAGCTAAATAGCATCAATACTTAGATGAATGACAAAGTGGACAGCTCACAATTTCCTGCATGTCAATGAGAGATTCATTATTTGTGTGCTAATCGGCTACTCTAAACTCTGTGCTGAGCATTACAAAGAAGTCTTACCGCCCCCGCCCCCCCAACCCTGGAACCCTGGTCTCTCCCTTCAGGAAACCACAGCCTCGGGCACTAGGGAATGAGATGCACGCGCCTTACAAACATTGACCCTGCGCCAGGCATGTCCCTAGTCACCCAGGATACAAAGATGGCTAAGGCAGTCTCTTCCCTCAAGAAATTCACAGGTCATTTGGGGAAGAATCCCTACAAACATCGATGTTTTCATTCTTTAGTATAGAGACATTTTAATAACTCCATCTCGGCTTGTATAAACTTTCACTTATGTCTTAATGAATGCACCTTTTACATCTTAATTTAAAAAATAAATTATTTTTGCAATGTTTCGCCTCAGCTGACGACTTAGCTTAGGAAAGAATGGAGAGTTTACTCCTAACACTACAGTGGAAACCTTCCGTTTTGCTCTTGTCGCCTCAACATGACCACTAGATGGCGACAGTAGCACACCCATTCTAAGGCCAGTAGGGAAATGGTTACCGTGGCAGCAGTTTGTGTCACAAAATGTACTTCTTTTAAAAATCTAAATCTCCATATTATTATTAGGTACACACTGGGTCACAGAGAGGAGGGTGTTGAAGACTTCGCAATGTCTTTGCTGTAACTGTGTTAAGAGCTGGATGTGTTTTTCATAGACAGCTCCCTCTTCACAACTTAAAAAGTTTTATATACCGTTTCCTAAAAAAGCATTAATATAAAGGTTTAATTCTCTGTGCACATATCACTGTTTCCATGTACAAAAGAAGGTATTATATTTATGCTTTTTTAAAACCAGGTATCAGGCAGAATCACTTTATGTTACTCCTTCTGTTTAAACAAAAGGACTTTCTAAAGGAATCTGCCCAAATTTGGTTTTTCAACAATTACTTGTGCAAATGAACTTCAGATTCAGTTTGGATTCGGGTTAAATGGATTTGACTGTGAGCCCAGAACTGAAATTTGGTTGCTGCACATTTTCCATGCCTATTCCCGCTTCACACTAGGGAAAGCATGGGCCTTCTATTTTGGTTGGGAAACTACGCCCCGAGGAGCCGGCTCAGCGGGTCATTTAACAGGAAAGGCTCCCGGCAAAGCATTACGTGGGGGGGCCAGATGGAAGGAGCCCAGGAAGAAGCCACACGCAGCCTGGTGCACCCCGGGGGTCGGTCAGGAGAACAGGAGAGACAGGACTGAGGGATGAACGTGATCCAAAGCAAACGCCGTGCTCCTTTTCAAGGGAAACCACCACTGCAGACCTCCCAACGACCACTGCCTGATCAGAGTGCGCAAGCCTCAAACATTTGCAAAAGAACTCGTGGATTTGGATCTCATCGGTGCTGGAAAAGCATGTGAACAACAACTTTAGAAATAACATACTCTGCCCTCTTACTCGATCCTGTTTTGGAACCCTTTGCAGAGCACACTCCAACTTCAAGGACATATCTAGCTGGTTTTAGGACAAAAATATACCTTGCCAAAACCTCATATTGTGGTCATTTATATTCCACTGCTCAACTTGATTTTTTTTTTTTAAATATGATTTCCAGGACTAGTTTTGTATTAGATGTCTATTTGAATATAATTGAAGATCATTTTAAAAAGTACCTTTCATTGCCAGAAGAGGGCGCTGTCCTCAAACCTAAAACTCTACTCCCCGGGTCAGTTCCTTGCTATTCTAACACTGCTTTCATCGTCTCATTGTAATTTTTTAAAAGATTTTATTTAATTATTTTTAGAGAAAGGGAGGGAGAAATAGAGGGAGAGAAACATCAATGTGTGGTTGCTTCTCACACACCCCCAGATGGGGACCTAGCCCACAACTCAGTCATGTGCCCTCACTGGGAATCGAATTAGCAACCTTTTGGTTCACTCCATCCAAAGCTCCAGCACTCCATCCACTGAGCCACACGGCCAGGGCACGTTGTAATCTCTAACAGAACGAACCTTATCTTTAAAGGGAACATGATGCCATCATGTACGTTGTCACTATTACGCACATAAGGCAAGGACACAGAAGCGAACTGGACAGCCTTGTACAGCATGGCAGTCTTCCTAACTTACAACTCCAAGGCTTCGCTCCTGCCTTCGCCCAACTGAAATGTGTGATTCTTTTATCATGATGCATATGCCACAAAATTCTCTATTTTAGAATCCATCCCTTTATGAGGATGGCTATTTTTCTTAGTTAACTGGAAAATAGACAGGAGAGGGACTGAAAAAAGCAAAAAAAGGAATGCAAAGGGTCCTAAGTACTTCTTTTAGTCCTTTCAGCTTATCCCGGAAAACAAGACGGGAGCGAGTATGCACTAGGGAAAGGTGATGAGCGCAGGACTGGGCTTCCCTCCGGGGGACGGGCGCCCACGGCGGCCTGGCTCCCGGGCCGGCTGTGCTTCGGGCAGGTGGGTCACTCCACAGGTTAATGCTTGGTCTTTACCTTCCCCCACTGCAGAAATGGGCTCACCGTGGCGCCTAAGCCTTTGTCCCTGCAACCTTGTTTTAAAGATACTCAGTACAGTACTGTGTGATTTTTTTTAGCTCACTTAGTTATTTATTCCTCTGTTTTGTTTCTCTCCTCAATAGACCATAAATGATAAGAGCACACAGACCTTGCTCACGTCAACTTCCACCCCACTCCCGGTGTCTGCAACACGTATGCGCAGAACATGTGTTACATGAAGAAATCAGTGAAGCAATGGCATGTAGTAAACCCTGAGGATTTTCATACCAATTTGTTTCAGTCATGTTAATTTTTTATTTACCTTCCACGAATGGCAAATAGTATAGATTTTTAAATGTGTGCTAGTGACGAAGTTGCCTTGAAAAATACAGGTATGAAGTCAAAACTTAGTAATGCAAAGAAAACTATTTAGTAACTGCAACACACATTTTTTAAAAAGAAAATTACATGCCAATGAACATGGAGATCTCTGTGGTTTAGTTTTCATGGAGAATAACAATAAAATATTTTAAAGCAAGTTGTATTTTTTCCTCCTGCTTCCAGAGGATGTGAAGGGACTAGGTCCGTATTGCCTGTAACGCAGGCCACACCCACTTTTCTTTCTTTCTCATTATCCGTCACTCACACAGGCTCTCGGAAGCTTTTCATTGGCCATGAACCAGCTAAATCCTGTGCCCAGGGAATGCACTGGTAACGACAGTGGACCATTTTGAAAGGCCCCTCCCAATTTTATGAAAGGAAGTAGCCATCTCTAAGCAATTGCTTACATGTATGCTACTCTTATTTTTAAAATAATACACCTATATATTACTTACGATGATGGGTTGTGAATTTTATTTTTATGTCTGAATAATAAACATCGACAGTGTGAATGGGATTAATATATTTAGCAATGATGCAATTCTGTGGTTTGGCAAGATTGTATACTATGGAAAAGCCCAAAGTTGATGGGCACGCTCCCCTTCAGGTGATTGGGTGAGGTACTGTAAAATGAGGGGCATGCTAAAAGAAATTTTTAAATCAATACTTGATGCCCACCACGCTCTTTTAGATTTAATCCTTTTGACATTAGCAAAGCCCGCACATACCCTGAGTGAGGGGCTCCACCTTCACTTTGTGTTAATGTGTTGTGGGTTTCTGACCACCAGGGTCACGGGACCGTCCAGTCCTCTCGCCGCGCCCCCCGCCCGCCGCCTCATTGACCCGCTCCACCCAGACGGATATCGTGGCCCCATCTTCGCCTGCCTGCTCCTCACTGTCTCAAAAACCTTTGTTATTTCTACTTAGTCCATTTGCATTTCTTATACAATATCCATGTCCTATGGTTTGATATTTCCTATAATGTAGTCTTAGTGTTTGCTAGAGATTTCTACATTTGAATGTTCACAACTTCTATTTTTCTTGGCAACACGGTCAGGGTTTCATTATTGTATTTGGTTTTCATTCTATTTAATTTTTATTGGATTATTTTATTAGTACTAAGATTATTGATCCCAGGTACAATGAATTTTTTACCTAGAATTCAAATGTTATAACAAAAGAAATATTTAATATTAGTCCACATATATTGATCTCTGATTCTTAGAGAGGGAACTGAGACAGAACAAATGAGTTGACAGCAAATAGTTCCATAGGTAGAGTAGCTGTTTGTTTTACAAGACCCTCTGGCAAGGGTCCTCTGCCCATTCTAACACCATCACCACGCGCGTAAGATGAATGGAAATGGAGAAGTCGATGGCGCAGGAATAAAGGCAGTAGCGAGACATAACGTAGAACTTCACGATGGAAGGATAAGGCTTATTTTAGGAGACAGACTCCGAGATTTTCCTCTGTTCCCAGACCCCCAAAAAGTATCTGTTAGTTGCAATTCTCCTTGCCTTCTTTCTCTCCCTTTCAGATGTGTGCTTGGATATATAAAGTATGAAAATATATATACACACATATTAACTTCTAATTCTAGGGGACTAGGTACAGACTTACATGAGTATGTGTCAGACTTATGTGCATATATGACTTGGTCATTTATGTAGTATACATGAAGATTTGAAATGAAAATCCCAAGAGACATTTTTGAAGATATTATCCAAATAGCGAGAGGGGAAAAGCATTACCAGTTTCGATGGAGGCAACATAACACAAAAGAAAAATTACTTTCGATGGTCACTGAAATTTCATAGCTTACACTAAATTTCAGTTTTATGTTTCCATATTCCTAAAAGCATTAATTAAATGTTTTTTGTTACTGTATGCTTAGAATGCATATGAAATGAAAATAAAGCAGGCTGAACAAAAGCTACCGTGCTTGAAAAAAAGCAGTTCTCTCAGCCAGTTAAAGACGATGCATCTATTTGACTCGGTTATGTGGCCCTTCAACACTTTTTGTCCATATGTAATAAATTTCTGTTCCAATCTTCAAGAAACTTACCGAGATTTTCAATCAGCTGGCATTTCTCTGGAAGGAAGACTGATTGTTTTTATGTAACAATCTAGGCAGAAAAAGAATCCATAATTTCAAAAGATTATCGTTTTGAGAGCAGGAACACACCAAGAACAGCCCATTTGGAACCTGGATGATGTGCCATCGGCAATGACAGTAGGTGACGTTCTCCCAAGCCTTTCCTACAGACCGGATTTGGGGCTCAGTGCATTCAAAACAACCAAGTGATAAAGCTCCAGCCTGTTCCTCTTTTATAGAAAAAGGAACTGAGATTCAGAGATGTCAAGTTAACTTGGTCAATCAAGGTCTTATTTCTGGTACACAGCGGAGCCAGGATCGAATCTAGAGATAGGTAACTTTAAACTCCATGCTCTTAAACACTTTTCTCTGTGATCGAGATTGCAAAAGACTTTTCCCAAGTGTTAAGGAGGTCTAGACCATTTAGACTTTTGAGATAATTACAGAAAAGAAACCAAGTCAAAAAATGACCAGAAAAAAAAGCAATTTATATGATAACTAATAATATTATTATTAGGTGGAAAACAAGAGGAAATCTGTTAAAAATCCCTTTTGACTTATGTCTATCATAATTTAGAATCTTCTTTTCACTGCTTCATAAAAACAACTATACCAGAATTTAGCAAGCAAAGCGAACTCCCTTCTTCTTTTCAAATATTGACACTCCCTATTTAAACAGGCATATTTCGACTTCTTACTCTATGCTTGTATCTCTTAACCTTTCATTTTTTTCCATCCTGTTGCCTCTCTGTGCTGGTCTGGATAATCTCCCCAGCGTTTACCATCTAGTTTGTTAATAACCTCTTGACTTCTTTTTAATCTGCAATTTAAATTCATCTTTACATTTTTATTTTCAATTATTATATATTCAATTCTACTTTTTACTCAGGTAAAAAGCATATTTAGTGAGAACCTCCTATGTACCAGATACTGCCTTAGACACCAGAGGTAATGTAGTAGAAAAAACACAAAATGCACTGCCCTCTTGTAACTTAGGTTTCAGGGGGGTAACACAAAAAGGTGTACAGAAAATATATATCAGATGGTGATAAGGGCTTCCCAGAAGAATAACAGAGAAAGGAAAGAGCGCACTCTGGTTGGAGAACCTCACTGGGCAGAAAGCCCAGTTGGCACGAAGGATGACCCGGGATATTTGAGGTGCTTGGGTCTGGCTTCAGCACAATGGAAGCCGCAGCAGGACCTCATCACTCCTGCCAATGAGGAAGAGAAGACGAAGAAGCAGCTTTCTCATCCGCAACCCGTGAGACTGTCTCCTGGGCTCTCCTTGGTCTTTTTGATGATGGTTCTGCTTCTAGAAGAATCTTGGGCACATCTTTAAAATAAATGTTAGGCTTAATAAGGCTTTTTGAAATCCACAGTTAGCATGGATTTGACCTTCTAACCCATGAGAGGGTTAAATGATGCACACAAATTCTAAAGGGAAATTTTATTTTTTTCCTCTACCAATGCCGTTTTGGGACGAGTAAGTTTCTTGATGTTTATTTTCTGCACACCTCAAGGGTCCCATATTCATGCAGGGACACGGAGGTTTATTTTCACATTCCCCACCCTGCATCGGTTCTAAGCCCCTGCTGACATCAAAACCCGAATTCACACATATCCTTGATCGGCAAGTGCTGTGGGACAGCTAGCAGCTCTCACACTGCATTCTGTCATCCCTGGATTTTGGCTTCCTTTTCTCTTTTGGCTTCTTAGGATCTCCCTTCCATTCTTGCCAGCTTAGCAATGCATTTAAAAAGATTCTTTACATATGTTATCCAGTATTTGTGTGTGTGTGGTGGAAGGTTCTTTATGGAATATAGTCTGTGTTGTTTCTTTCTTCACTCAATTTGAAGAAAAAGTTTCCTTAAAGATAGTCTCTACATAGAGTAAAAAATTTTGACATTTGAACTTACAGAAAACTCCTAAACTTTCTGAGTAGAAATGAGTTCCTTTCCCCCCTAAGTGTTTATTCTATCAGTTTGTCAATGAAATTACATCATCAGTGGTGAGCAGATTTGAATCCAGATGGTTACTACACAAACTCATGGCCACTAGGGATTCTGGCTATGCTGTGAGGGCCTGTGCCTGGCAGTTTCCATTGCTGGATGTATTCCTTTCAGCTAAAACCATGAGACATGTTGAAGATTTGCTGAAATTCATTTCTCATATATCATCTTCATGTTATGATAGTTAGATTTGACTTAACAAAGTTTAGCAATAGGTTTTCTCACCATTTTCTTTCCTACTTTAGCCAAAGCAAGGATTAAAAAATGAACCAGATCAGATCAATTAACATTATGAAGTTATTAGCACTTCTAAAGAACACAGACACACAAATAAAACAGTGATTCCCAAGGAACTATACTTTCAAACAAAATAAAAGCTGAACAATCAAAAGAAGCAGATGAATTATCTGCCTGGACACAATAACCACTTCCCGAACATCTGCATTTTCCGTTTACAGTGAATGGTTATTTTCGTCATTGTTCACATGATGATCTGCAAAGAAAGAGTAAGCCTAAATAAATAAATACATAAATAACAGGGTGTAGAGGAATTGACAGAAAAAAATCAATACTGTTACTGTAATATAGAACTCCTTGTAGTAACTCTTTCTAAAAGTAAATTACAGATATAGCAGAATTCAGTAGACCCCAAACGTAGCATTCAGTGTTTGATGGAGAACATAAACCCTCCCTAACACCTCAGGTAATCAAACACACTACAGCTTCTAAAAGGAATCTTAGTTGTAACATTTGCCAACATCTCTCAGGAGCAATCTCTCCTGCTTTTTCTTTTTAATTCTTTTTTTTCAACCCAGGACGGACACTTTTGTCACATTTTTTCTCTAAATCAAGAACTTTGCAAGGCACTTCATATAATTCTTTTGAGGATGTCCGCTCATTGATTTCTCAGAAAAGAATCCAGTGAAGTGGTACGTCCATTGTGCAGGAAACTCAGGTTCAGAGAATCTTACATTTTTTCCTCAGATGATTTAACTAGTAAGCTAATGAGACAATGAATATTCTAACAGATTTTTATATTTTCATACCCAAGGCCCTTTTACCATTATATCACTAAGAGAAGGTAATTTGACATGTTATTTTTCATAAAGTTATGAGAAAATAAATGTACATACTCAAGGAAAAAGGAAAACATCTAAAATAGGTAGATTAATGTGCATGCCAGGTAAGTCATAGGTAAATAATAAGTAATTAACCAGTAAGACCAGTGGTTGTATGTGAACTTGGCAATGAGGCTAGTGACCACCTACATTATCCCCCAAAAGAGTTTGCTTCCTATTTTGTACCTGGGGTACGAGGGAGATGGACAGGACATTAGATCAGTGTTTAAGGAAACTGAGCCATGGAATGGTTTAGGCCAGAATGAAGAGGTTTGTGGACAAAGCAACACTAGCTTGGGACACCTGCTGGACCACAGCTTGGACACTGGTCATCACTGACTCATGAGGGGGTTCTTCGCAGCCAAGTGAGTCCAGGATAGAGGTGCTGGGCCGGGAAGGAGCGCTCTCTTAGGGATAGCTATGATGAGACATTCAAACAGAAATCATCAAGGAAAGAGTGGAAGGAAAAGATAGAAAAAAATTAACAGAATATCAGTCATTAAAAATATATTTGAGATAGGTAAGGTGCAGAAGGGTCTTGAAGTTTTTCATGAGAGAAAGTTCACTGAAAGTGGGAATTAATATTACTCTATTTTTTTTTATTTCATGCTATTAAAGACCTAGGGACACCTGCCTGTCTTATAAACAAAAATTACAGTGTTCATCCACTGTGCTAAAAATGCTAAAGTAGATGACTTTCTTCAATAATAAATAAATATTTTAGTTTCTTAGTGTTTTAAGAATTAGTAATGACTAGTATTTATCATTTAGGTTGTTTAGTATTTAATACAGTTTTACATGTTTTATCTCATTTATTTATTCCAAAAAGCTTAAACAAGTAGTACTGTTATCCCCATTTTATAAGAAATCAAAGATCATAGTATATCACCACCTCCCCAGTGTCGCCCATTAGTTTGGGGGACAACTTTTTTTGTTTGTTTTTCCTTTCCCAAATAAAGCTTGCTACCTATGAGGTAATCAGGATCTTATTTTTCTTTTACTCTCACATTAATGGTAAGATAAAGGCAAAGAAAGAATGGATTATTTAAAGAAATATACATAAAATAGAAGCATAACTGGGACTATCACCAGACTTTCTGACTCTTAAATCACACTTGACATTATATAAAAATTACTCATTGTCATTTATCTTCAACTTCTGGGAGAGGACATGGGAATTCATCCCTTTATCCTAAAATAATATTTTTGAATGAAGATAGTAGTTGAGTGGATGGATGGAGGATGACACATTAATTAAAAAAAAAACAGAGACCCAATTCTAATACAATCTAAGAGAAAGTGGTATTTTCCGTATACAATTATATTTCTTCTGCTTCATTCTCCTCTATCCATCGTCCCCCCCCCCACACACACACACTCTTTTACTTCCAAAAACACCTTTTTCTGTTTAGGGGAATGTCAGGTAGTCAACTTTAAAATGATTGATCTCAGATTTTATGAAGAACTTTAAGTAGGCCTGGTCATTGCAACAAGACGCTCATTTCCAGACGTGGTCTCCGCTGGATGCACCCCAACCCCTGCACCCACTCCTCTGAAACTCTCCCAGCTCTGCACCTTTTCGTGACTTTATTTTCAAAATTGAGTTGGATGTCAGAGGAAGAGTCAGAAGAAGATTTGCGTTTTAGCCAATACATTGTAGCTTGATGTCAGTGAAGTCAGTAAACGGAGCATTGGTTAAGTCCTGAGTTTATTTAATTTGTTGAGTGCCTCTGACGGGTCAAACATCGTGTTAGGGCTTCTGGGACTTGAAAAGGAAATAATGGATGAGACCCAGGCCCTATCTCTTCAGAGCTGGCATCCTCAAGTCCAGTGAGGCATCAATCAAACCATGGTGCACACCACGGCACTGCCCGCTGTGCTTAGAACTTGTGTCTAAGCCAGGAAAATCTGTGAACAAAAGTCACAGGTGATGTAAGAACTGGGGATTCCTTAATGAATACCAACAAGTTCTGATTTATAATATTTTAAAAACCTAAATTCTCACGTGCCATTTAATCCTACATGGATAAGCTACCTCAAAGATAGAGAAAGACAAGTGAGAGTAAAATCTAGCAGCATCTGATTAGGGCATGAATCCTCCTACCTGCTATTCACCATGGGGCACGTGGTACTGGGTGAGGATCTGGGTAGAATTGTGAATATTTTAGACTTTAATTAAGCCACAGTTCATGTCTTAAAGCTTCTAAACTAATGATTGAAAATGAATAATAAGATGCTATCCAGGTGTTTTCAATAAAACCTTTCTGCTCATGACCAGCTTCTGAACTGATGTGAGCGTACCTGCAGCAAACTTGGCAGACGTGCACAGGACTCACTGGGTATTTGACCATGTGGGATGGAAACCAGTTATTTGCCCAACAGATTCCACAAAGAAAAGCTGTGGAAGGAAGAGCTAATACAGCCTTGGAGACAGGTCCGAGTGGCACTTCTCCCCTCTCTCCCTCTAAGACTGACTAAATGTAGCACACATGATTCAACCCAGAAAGGACGAGTGTGGCATGGCCAGATAAGGCTGCACAAGGCATGATTCTTAGAGGAATTTTAAACATGCACATTCAACGGTATTCCAAGACAGGCGCAGAAAGTGTCTCAGCCAACACCAGCGAGGCCTCAGGGGGGACCCTTGTCACCATTGTGAATGAGACCAAATGGCAATTAAACAGTGGAGATTGTCCAGAAATTATTAATATCCACAAATACCCTCAGTATTCGTTATGCCAATTTTTCAGCTAAGTAATCATCATCGAACAATGTTGGGTTGAAATGCTTGCAAGCAGTGGTGTATGGCATAAATGTACAACCACTGCCTCAATAAAATAAAGATTTCTATGTGTCCCATAGAATAAATCAGCACACTCAAAATAACAAAATCTGGGCCTTCTTGGTAGCTATGCTTAGCATAGATGTTATGCAGCTGGCCTTATTTAAAAGCACTCCTATCCTTTCATTTCCTTGGGAGGGGGTGGGAATGCATCTAGTTCCAGAAAAGAAACCTCCTTTTTTTTTTTTAGATTATCCCCATCCTTAGTTTTATAATTTTCCCACACAAGATGAGTACTGTTAATTGATCGGAGTCTTCTGATAATTCAGGGAACTAAGCATTATATAAATGATAAATACTGATTTTTATAATACTTTCCAGAACAAATATAATGGTGAGACTCAAGCACAGATATCTAAAATACCCCAGATATTGCAGAGGATGTAAAGAAATAAATGCAAGCTCTCTATACTAACATATTAGCTCAACAAAAAGAAAGAAAGAAAGAAGGAAAAAGAAAGACAACAGAAATATTAAACAACACTATAAGACAACGCCATGAGCTGTTAGCTTCTAAAAGTTTAGGCTTGTTATTAATATCAGAACTCATAAAAGTTGTTTAGGGAAATGCTGTACTTGGCCACATAAGAAAACTGGCATGAAATTAATCTCTTTCCATAAATCTAAGTTGCAAAAAATGTCAATTTTTCATTTTCTTAAATCAGGATGAATCCAACACTGCTAAAATCGTATCCTGTGTTGGAAAATCAATCACCAGATCACACAGAGACTGCAGGCTCTTACATAACGCTCCAGAATTGAGTGCCCTTGCCCTTGAGTGAGGCCACCGGTCCACGCCATTGGTTCACTCATTGCCTCAGCCAGGGTGAGCCCTTTCCTCAGCCAGAAGCTCTGATGCTTTTCTGTCATGTTTGGGATGTAGGGTACCTATGCTGGGTCCAGGCACTGGTCTCAGACTTGAAAACTGTGCCTTGGTCCCAGAGGCTATATCCTTTGATGTTTTACCACCTCTCCAGATGCTACCATAATCTGCAAAGGTTCCTGATACTTGTAGAACCCTGAAAAAATATGAATTCTTCCAACCTGGAAGGAGAAAAAAGTTCCTCTCGCTTGTCTCTCTTACCTGTTTAGTACAACTCAAGTTACCTCCACAGTCAATCTAAGTTTCTACAAAAGAAAGCAAGTGTGTCCATATTCAAGCAGATTTATTTTCTGGCCTGCCAAATCCCCAAAGTGAAAAGCCAGTGACCTAGTTGAAATGGGGAAGAAAACACAGTAAGAAGCACTAACATTGTTAAAAACACAAATAAGAAATTACTATAGATTTCCTGCTAAGAATAAATATTCACAGAGAAATGTTATTTAATAATTTTTATAAGACCTAGCTAGATAAATACAGAGCTAAGATAGACTCACTCCTCTCTCAGGAAGAAATCAATAGCATCTGTCTTAGGTCAGGCTGCTTTAACAAAATACCATAGACTGAGCAGCTTGGATTAATAATACTTATTTTTCAAAATCTGGAGGCAGGCGAGTAAAAGACCAAGGTGCCAACAGGTCTGTCTGGTAGTGACACCATTCCCACCGCACAGACATCATCACCAGAACCATTATCTCTAGTTGCTTTATGAGGGGCTGCTCGGAGCTTTCAGATAAAATGTAATGGAAATAAAGGGTTTTCTGCCCATGCATCAGGTGCACACTGATGAGTGTACAGAAACCCCTTTGCCCTGTCACTTCCTAAAACCACCAGGTGACTTTACCTACCTTGCCAAAGCACAGTGGAGGAGAGCCAGGAGGGGGCTTCAGGGCCAGGTGACAGAGTCGACATTAAAAAAAGTGGGGTGATCCGCTCTCCAGCTTCACTGTACACACAGCCTAACTACCATTTGTGCATCTGTGGACATCAACAAGTACGCACTGAGACAGAAAACCGAAAGTGCTGGTTTGTTGTTTGATAAAAGCTGGATGCAAATGATCATGTTTCTAAAGCTAGCCTCCATTCTCATGAAATTACTGCGTGTGAAAATATTATTGTAGACTATTTTTTAAATGAAAACACAGTTCATAAAATCTCTCATTCCGATCTGTCCAAGCCAACACATTATCCTTCCCCCCATTAAAGAGCTTTGGCCATCTGTCCCATCTACACCACCAGCTGGTATGATCTCCAGAAATATCTCCTCCATGGTTGGTACTAATTAGGATTTTCTATATAAAAAAAAATTGTAGGTTAACTGTATTTACAAATAAAAAATTTAAAATCCAGTTTCACTTTATGGCAAGTGACTTGGTCTCAATGATAAAGGTGAATCTCACAGGCAGGTCCTTTGGGAGGCTGGACTGTTTCTATTAAAGCTATTTCTGATGGGAAAAACGGGATGTTTCGGTCCTCATCCAAAATCATACCTAGAACTATGATATCATTGAAGAAAGCAATCGTAATGGAAAGCAACTTTGGGTTCGCAGAAGTTACACTGAAATCACCTATGAATGGACACAAGAAAAATGGACACTAACATTGTGTGTATGATGACGTCCTACACAACATGCTTCCTGTCCACCACACAACTTCCTATTTCTAGTTGGTATTGAACACAACTGACTATGCATGGACATTTGACCAAACCTTTGATATTCAACAACTACGTTATAATGCAATTTGTCTTTGCAAAGAAAACAGTCAAAAAATAAAAGAATGAATGGGCCATTCATTCTTTGAATGATGAAACTGAAAAGGTCAAAGGACCGCCCATCTAATAAAATGTCTATAAAAAGAAGGCTGAGGATGGAGAGAAGGCTTAAAAGCCAACTCAAAGAGCCTTTAGGTTTTTGTAGTCTACTCGCCACACCTCCTCCTTGACACGCTCTCCTGCCCTCTACCCTGTCTCCCAATCCAGAGCCCCTTCTTCGTTCTCCTCTTCACCCCTCGCCCCGGAAACCCCCACTATTTTTTCATCCTCCTGACCTCCTCTCAGTGCGGCATTTCCTGGGAGGACCTGCGTCTGCCTGTCTTCTCTCCACATCCTCTTCCTTCCATTACCACTTGATCTCCACGCCTCCATCAGGAGCCCTCTGTGCCTCATGCTCCACATTCCCGAGTTCACAGCTGGGCTCCATCACTGCCAGCTTGACCTCTTCGCCCTCAGTTAAAGTGCCTCCTGGGAAGCATTTCATAGACGACGACGATGATGATGATGTCCACGTCTCTAATGCTGACACTTTGTTCCCCTTTCCTGTGGGTCCTTTGCTCTCAGTACCCTTCATTCCAACCCCTCATATTGACAACCTTATCCATCCTGCCCAACCCAGGACTGCTGCCGCCGCTTTCACCATCTCAAAAGTATCAGCCCCTCTTCTGAAACCCCTCCTGCTTAACTGCAAACTACCATACACTTCTCACTTTCTATGGGATATCTTGGGGGTTTGAACACATGTCTGCAGGCTGTGGGAGAGCAGATTCTGAGCACTTCCCATGGGCCTATCCTAACTGAGAACACCAATAAGGATACAGCAGATCTGAGCTGTTCCTACAGGAGCCACAAGTCACATGCAGCTTTCAATTTTCAAATTCATTAAAATGAAATACATGAGCAGTTTGGTTCCTCGGTCACATTAGCCGCGTTTTCAATATTCAATCACTGCCTGGGAGCCCTGGCACCTGGGCCGGACAGCACAGACACAGAACATTGTCATCATCACAGGACCTTCTATGGGGCACTTGCAACAGATGGTACTTAAATAAAGGCTTTATGATTTTTAAAGACCCTCTGTATTTTAGAAATATTATACTGCTGGAAATTCTATCTCACCATAAGCTTTCATTAAAAAATGCTCGAACTGAAAACACAAGTTATAGCCTCAAGATAATGGAAGTGTAAAAATATTGCAACAAAACATGTCTTGTATACTCAGTTTGGAGGACAGGACCATGGTCCCTCGCAGCAGGTAGCCTAACAGCATTCCAGCACAGGAAGACAACTCCCTCATTCTGAATGATGGGAGCCCTGGCCAGTGGCTCAGTGGGTCAGATATGCCAAAGTTTCAAGTTTGATTCCCCAGTCAGGGCACATACAAGAAGCAACCAATGAGCGCATAAATAAGTGGAACAACAAATCAATCTCTCGCTCTCCCCAGATCAATAACAATAATGAATTAAGAAGGATGGGAAATCCACCCACTCGGTGGTGCCAGCATAACCAGCCCCTTAATCCCAGCTAACCCATACAAAAGGCTTGCTCAGATTTCTAAATTTCTTCATAGTTTCAGATACAGATGTTCTGGAAAATAAAAGGGAATCATACAGTTTTCTTTGCACTAATATTAGATGACACTAAAACCTCGCAATGGCTTCCTTTTGCACTTAGACCACATTCCAAGCGTCTTTGAATGTTCACTTAAGCTTCATCTGTTGCCGCTCTCTCAACATTGACTACTGGCCTGTGGCCACACCAGCCTTTTTCCAGCTCACGGACGCAGGCAGGTCTCCACGCTGCTCACCAACATGCAGCCCACAGCACAATGCATGGCCCACCCTGCAAGGCGGACTTCTCCGTCCTCACCTTGTCTTCCACGTCCTCAGAGCTGCCAAACTGGACTAGTCAACACAAAGCTGTTCCCTCTTTCATTCTTCCTTATAGTGCCTTCTTATTTCCCTTTATTTATAATTTGATATTTGTTAACCCGTCATCTGTTTCCCGCAACAGGCATTAAGTTTGGTGAATGCCAGAAGGTGTTGTTTTATTTATCTCTGTTTATCTAGCATCTTATATTGTGATGGCTAGATACTTAAGAAATACCTATTATATGAAGGAAAGAACAGAGTCTCAGATCCTATTTAAATGTGTTGAAGGAAGCAATGTGATGATTTCACTTTATATAAAAGAATTTTAAACTAACCTATTTTTTGTGATTGTCTTTATGAGAGAGAGGTTTAATTTTCAAAATGTCACATTAACTTATAAAATCAATCCTTTGTTCACACTTCTAAGGTCTGAGAGATGCTTACATATTATTATAGAAAAACTTATGAGTCAGTAATTTTTGATGTGCTATATGAGATTTGATCACTTTTAGAGACACTGGGAACTAGGATTTACTCTTTAATGCTCATCATATTTAGTGGCTTAAAATACAGGTGGAAGATGGCAAGATATTTAAGAGTGATAGAGCTAACCAGATGCCCTTTGAGTAATATAAAAGAGGCTTTCTATTAAGTGAATTGTTTCACTCCATTAGTTTGGGTGGATTAGAAAATTAAAAAAATAAAATAAAGAAGGCAGCCCTGGCTGGTGTAGCTCAGTGGATTGAGCGCGGGCTGGGAACCAAAGGGTGCCGGTTCGATTCCCAGTCAGGGCACATGCCTAGGTTGCAGGCCAGGTCCCCGTGAGGGCCATGTGAGAGGCAACCATACATTGCTGTTTCTCTCCCTCTCTGTCTCCCTCCCTTCCCCTCTCTCTAAAAATAAATAAAATCTTTTAAAAATAAAAAAAAGAAGGCAGATATGCTAAGAAAATAACAAATGATCATAAAAATCATATATTCCTTTGAACTTAGTTTTTCTCATGCAGTTTACATAAAATGTCTGGGGAATAAACAATAGACAGTGAATGAAGTCATTTCAAAGGACACTGAATTATAAGATACACACCCCCCCATATAACCCTGACTTCCTATATATGTTAACCCACATGCAGAGGTGGTTTACCTACAGCCAGACAGTACATTTTGAAAATGAGCTACCTGGATCTATACACATTTAAAGAAGCATTTAGGTCATATAAAATCATCAGAATATGGGCACTAGGTTCAGTTGATCAAGGGAAACAAATCACTAATAGAGTGGCAATTACTTCTGCTTTCTCTTTCCCTGTAAATCATAAAGTCATTGTCTTAATCTCATGCAATTTTAGAAGTAGAGTGGGATTTGGAAAGTTTCAGAAACTCTGTTTACTTTGCTGTGCCAATAATTTCTTATTCACATCATAATTGGATTTCTCTAAATTCACTGACATTTCAGTTTATTTCAATAATCATTAACAGGCTTTTGCTCTTTAATCTAAATTTGGGTTATGCTCATAGGGCTGCTCATCTGCAACAAACCTACCAGAAAGCAGCTGATTTCCACATTACAGGGCCAATCTATTTTGAGACACCCAGGTTGCAAAATCATTGTCACTGTGAACTGAATGTCACTGTTATCACTGATAAGTGAACATCAGGCACATTCATCATGAGAAAAGACACTGGAATAGATTTTCAGTTGTGTTGTGCAATTCATACTAAGGACCATGTTGCCATCTGAAGGAAAAAAAAAAGTCTTAATTTACAACTCCTAATCATAAAATGCAGATGAAAACATTAGCCATTACTAGTTTGGGAACATGTTTTATTCTTAATTTCTGTATAGCATGATTAGAAGCCACTATTATTCAGGTGGCCAGGTGGCCCAGGTGGATAACCTGGCCTTTTGCAGTTGGCTCAGGTGTCTGGACCCACTTGTGAAACCAAGTTTGAAGACAATATTTTTTGAAGCTGCTTTCAGTCTAATCTCTGATGCTAAGTAAGATATAAGGATCCTCCTGTGAGTGTCATTGAAGCCTACATAATCCCCATGAACTGTATTTTTAAGGTCATTGAATTGTCCACCAGATAATATCAAAGATGACAATTTCCATGGGGAAAAGAAGCCAGAGCCATTACATGCAAAAAAGAAATAAAACCTTTAAACATTTTACAGACAGCTGAAATTAAGCAGGATAATTTTTAAACTTTAATAAACGAAGCCTACTATTATGTTGAATTTTTAAATTATTTACAGAAATTAGCAAACATGGCAATAAACATTATAAAAAAAGTTTCAGTGGTCTGAATAAGCCCCTAAATGTAGAGTGGAAAATGTGTTATATAAATGGAAATATCTTCATTTCAGGATTTCTGGTGAATCACCATAGCCCCACTATGACCTAGCACATAACAGGTTTTCAATAACGAGTTGAATGAATGACTGAATGAGTCAATAGGAACTTAAAGTCTCAGCAGTAACCCACATCGCTTTATATTATACATAAGTAAACCTCTTTTGAAACATTTAAATTAAAAAAATTAAACCATATTTATTAAACCTCTTATTTTAAAATGTCGCAATGCCAGAACTTTACTTTAATAGTAAAGACTGATATTTTTCACTTGGACTCTGAATTACATCTTGGCTAACAAATAAGAAAAGTGATTAATAACATCTTTAAGTCACATATTTATGATGATTTTCCTGAATGAAAGCACATTTGACATATGCATTTAGAAATTAAAGGTAGCTCAAGATGCACCTCTAAGAAGCTAATATTTATGAAATAAAACCCTGGAGAAAAGAAGTAAAGTCTATAATCAGTGAAATAAAGTAGGCATTAGCTTTGCATCAGGATTACAAATGAATTCATCAGGATTTCTACCTGGCATCCAAGCACAGGATTTACCAAGAGATTGATGACATGTGACATTACCTTCACAGCACATGGGACACAGCCAATAACAGAGAGTGGGGCAAACGTAGGTTTACAGTCGTGAGTACATAAAACACAGAGTTTATTCTTTATTAATTATTAAATGATTTCTATATGGACAACTGTAAACCTACATTTGCTTCAACCTTATTTTCCATTTTTGTTATGCTTTCAGAACATGAAATGGCAAACAGCATACTGGGAATCTTTTATTAGATGATAATAAAACTAATTAATCAGACTCCAGAGGTCAAACAATTCTCTGGACATCTTCCTGTGATGTCCTATTTGTAGTTGCAAAAAAGAGGGGTTTTTCCTCTGAGATTTTATTAAGGGCAAATCCAGAGTTTCAACTAGATACTCAAACAAGTACGTACAGGCAGAGGGTACCATACCCAACGTCTCAACCAGGACTCTTTGATAATATTCAAACAAACATTAGTATGCACAGATTTCTCTCTTGTTATTTTCTGTCCATACAAACATCTAGTGCTTTGGTCCATGATAAGTTGTTAGTATTCATGGTGCTTCAATAAGTGAATTATAAAATGGTAGAGATTATCTCCCTAACAGAGAGTTTACCTATATTTAAGTATATATAAATCAAATTTACAAATAAATATAAATTCAATACCAGTACAGTATTTTAAGAAAATATTTTTCAAATCATTTTTGCATAAATAAGATATTTGGCTAAATAGATACAATGTAAATATAATTTTCCTAATTTATTTTTTATAAATAGAGCATATACCCCTTGGGAAGAAATACCTAATTTGCTATTTCAGCTGCTCCCTTTTCTTAATCTACAATATTCAAAATCAGTGAGGGAGAATTTTGTATATAAATATTTCATATAAGAGCTGGATCATGCAAGGTATATTATCAATCATAACAACACTTTGCCCTACTATCACATATATTTTAACAATCTTTTTCATATTAAGTTTATTTTCATGAAAAATGTATCACATGGCTAAGTGGAAATTTAATTTATTGGAGTTTAACCTGAATTTTTTCTACAGGTTAAAGAAAACTGTATTATAAGATTCTTTTTTTTTCCAGTAAAATATTAACTTCAAAGAAATAAAAACTTTCAACAAATAGCCTATATTTCTTGTCCAGACATAGCATGCATACCATTTCTATTCTGTCTTCAGAAGAATATAGTTCTACTAGTTCTCCTACAACACTATGTGTTGGTAGGTAAAGAAAATACATATTGGACCTGACCCCAAATACATGAAATCAGAACAGGGTAGAGGAAGGATGCTAGAATCTGCGTATCAATAGACACACAAGATGCTTCTCACACATGTCAAAAGGTGAGAAGTACTACTTAGCTGGGAATTCAGCTAAGTTAGAAAAGCACTTCCTCAACGATTAAACATTATGCTAAGTGAAATAAGCCAGGCGGTGAGGAACAAATACCGTATGATCTCACCTTTAAGTGCAACCTAATCAACAAAACAAACAGGCAAGCAAAATATAACCAGAGGCATTGAAATTAAGAAGAATCTGACAGTAACCAGAGGGGAGGCAGGAGGGAATAATGAGGGGAAGGGTTTTCAGGAACAACTATAAAGGACAGATGGACAAAACCAAGGGGGGATGGAAGCAGGGGAGGGAGGTGGTAATGGCTGGGGTGTGGGGGGTGAGTGATAGAGGGATAAATGCAGACAACAGTACTTGCACCAAAACAGAATAATTTTTTTTAGAAAGAATTTTTTTCTCTGTGAGTTTTTTATTCTAAAGCATGATTTTTAGGAACCCCTTCAAGTAAAACATAAAAACAGACCACCAATTCCTCCAACTCCTTTTTGTATACCCTTGAAAACCTTGACCTTGCAGCTCTTCCCATTGAAGAGGTAGAATGTAGATGTCTACCTCTAGGTATCT
>PVJI01012440.1:0-51666 GCA_004026765.1 Micronycteris hirsuta | reverse complement strand
TATTTTGTAAGCTCCCATGTTTTGTCTCTGTACTTTGCAACTTGCGTATTTAGCCCCTGTGCTTTGTCCTTGATTGTAGAACTTGTGTTTAGCTTGAATCATGTAACATTCTGTGCTTTGTTTTTACCAAATAAGATAGCTAGATTTAACTGCTGCATCAAGCTTCTGTAACCCTTGCTTGCCACTAGGCCCACGTAGGAAGGAAGTCCCAAGCTCATGTGCCTTTTTCTTTGTCTCCCAAATAAGGAAAGCTAGACCTGACTTCCGCTCCTGGCTCCTGTAATCTTCTGTCACATAGTTTCTCGTCACTACCTGAACATATATAAGCCAGTCCCTTCCTTGGTTTAGGGCCCTGGATTTGGAGATTTCTCCCTAGGGTCCGCATGCGTAATAAAGGGTCTGTGACTCATACCTCTCGTCAGGAGTTTGGTCGCTTCATTTTCCCACAACACAATGATCTTCCTTGCCATGGATAACAGAGTATCTTACTATAAAAAAGTTCTCAAGAAAAATATTCTATAACTAAATTAAACCTGAATTATGGGCATAAAGCTTTTACCATGCAGTTAACCTAGCCGTGTACTATTTTGAAAGCATGAAAATAATTGCTAAGCAGTGACTGATAACAGGTACTGTTTGGTAAACTGAGATAATGATAAGGGATAATTACATTTTATGCTTTAGGGCATAAGTTGATCATTTGCAGTAGTCAGAAAGGAATTTCTCCCTCCCAGCAGAACAATATTAAGCAAGAAGCTGAGTTCATTAAGGAGTCAGGAAGTGCTTTAAGATCTTGCCTGAAGCAGGAAGTCTTACGTGGGACGTCTGGTGCTACCCTGAGGATGCTCTGTCCCTTTGCATTTTCTGAGCATGCAAGCAGATATCTATCTTGTTCTTTGTGCTGGGGAGGACTGTCTAGTTGTTTCCCTGGTTTGCTTGTTCATTGGTCTTACTCAAAAGTTGGTGAAAGTGGTGATGAAATACCCTGCATCACTCATGCTCTCTGGTTTTCAATCCTGATATTCAGTTATATGAAATACTATTCTCAGAACAAAGGCAGAAACTAGATAGCATTTTCCCAATTATTCTTGGATAGAAAAAGAGAACAGACACTGTGCTTAACACTGCAGCTTAACTGCTGGTATCTTGTTCCTTTTTGAGTATACGTATGTGTGTATGTATATATATCTTTATATACATATATTTTTTTCTTCCTTAAAATAAATGCTAAATAGTTGTGTAGACTTAAGCTTTATCTTTAGTTCTATCCATTTGAGCCCAGTTTTCCCAGTAAAATTTCCTAGGGTCGTATGTACTAAACACCTTTGTAAAGGTGGGATTGGAGAGCAGTTGTTTCATGACATAAAATGGATACCTTAGGAGAAACTAGCAAGTTCTGTGTTTCGTACCCCCTAGAGCTTATTTCCTGTATTTTATTGAAGCATCGACTGTTTATTGCTCAGTAACCGTTCACCCCTGGTTGACCAGGGTCTTCCTCTTAGACTTCGTTGTCAAGTTCAAACCATTCCCTGCCCGCTTTCCCATGTTGACACTCACCTCTGTAGTTTCCAGAGATCCTGCTCTCTGACAGGGAGCTGTGGATGCTCACACAATCTCTTCAGTAAAGGGAGATTATATTAATTAATGAAAATAAAAATCCTTAGTAGCAGATACCAAGATGAATAGAGTAAGATTCATGTCTCCACATTTTCCTAGTTGAGATAAGAGATAAGCAAACTACTACAAATAGGTTGCAGACAATGATGTTTAAACTTTCCTGAAAGCAACGACGAATCACTGAAGGATTCAGCAGAGAAGTGATGTGGTCACATCAGTACGTTGACTGTTCAGCAAGATGTCTGGGTGGAGGTAGAATGGGACACTTAACACTGGAGGCATTCAGATTTTCATTTTTGAAATCATCAAGCTAAGAAAAAATGAGGGCCTGACCAAAGAAGAAAGAAAAAATTAGAATGGATGAGGATTAATTTAGGATATGGATTGCAAAATGAATGATTGGATGTGGGTATTGGAAAAAGAGAAAGGCATTAAGGTGATGAATGGATTTATGATCAAGGATAGTCTGAGAGGATGGTGGAGCCGTTGGTGGGAAGAAAACTCAGGAGCAACAGATTCTGAGGAAAGAGGATGCGTTCAATCTTCAGTAGGTTGAATTGGAGGAGACTGTGTGAACTTGTGGTGGAGGTAATGGCTCAAAAAGCTGTGAGGTCTGGAGCTCAAAAGCAAGGTTGGTGTTGGGAAAATAGATTTGGGAGTCATCAATGTCTGAATCCTGGGTGTTGATGAGATGGTCAAAGAAGAGTACAGCAAGAAGAGAAGAGAGACGAAGAAAGTACCAAGGAAGACATGTAACACTGAAGAGTGGAAAGAGTATAGATGGAGTCAGACCTGCTAGTACTGTGTCTGAAATTTAGTGAGTGCTCAATAAATGATAGTCATCAATTCTATCATTCCCTAAAGGTGGAGACTATGTCTTATTCATGTTTGTATCCCAACATCTGGCACTCTTTCCCGCACATGGTAGATACCCAATAATGTGCTTACCACATGTATGAGAGGGGCCATGGAGGAAACAATGGCCAGAGGGAGGAAAAAATGAGGAAAAGAGTTTCAAGGAGGAGGGGGTCATCACATGCCACTAAAAGGTTAAGTAAGATAAGGACTGAAAAGTGTCCATTAGCTCTGGTAATTAGTAGGTCATTTGTGACTACAGGGACAGCAATTTCAGTGGCGCAGTGGGGGGTGGAAGCCACACTGTTGTGGGCTGAGGAGCGAGTGTGTCCCACCACCCCTGTATGAAGTTGGGTTGTGAAGGAGAGGAGAGACACTAGCGGGGAACAATTGGTTAGTGTCCTGGGAATTACATGGAATATGGGCTTTGGAAGAAGCTACCTTAGAGAGGTCACCTACCTGGTGCTTTTTATCCATAGCCAGTCTGGGAACCCCCTCTTTTGTACCTTATGGCTGAAGAGGGGATGGCCACTCCCTACAGTTTCTATAAACTCTTTAGTTATGGAATCCCCAAATTTCTCTCCATCTATTGTTTTTACATTTACTTTCTGGAGCTACAAGGCACACCAATGGTAACTGTTTAGTGTTTTTTTTTTTTTTTTAAAGATTTTATTTATTTATATTTAGACAGAGGGAAAGGGAGGGAGGGAGAGAAGGAGAAAAATACCACTGTGTGGTTGCCTCTCATGCGCCCCCTACTGAGGACCTGCCCACAACCCAGGCGTGTGCCCTGACTGGGAACTAAACCAGTGACCCTTTGGTTCTCAGGCTGGTGCTCAATCCACTGAGCCACACAAGCCAGGGATAACTGTTCAGTTTTAATGAACCATGAGTGAAAATGAAAAAAAAAGAAAAAATAAGTTTCCTTTTGAAGACACATGATAGTATTATTCCATTTTCTCTGCCTTGCTTCTTGAAATTATGTAAACTGCTTTGATACACACTGTCAACCAAAAATATTCTTTCATAATCTCCAGCAAATTCATGATAAATTGTATTTGATAAAGTGGAAACATTTTTAGGTCACATAGATCAAATCCCAATTAAATTCTGAGGACCATTAGGAATCCAGAAGAAAACCACTATAAAATTGTGCTTATTGGAATTAATTTCTTGAAATGAACTATCTTTAGGGAAAAAAGAAAAATCAGTTTTAAAAGCAAAATAAAACAATTATTTTTGGGCAGAGGGAGAGAAAAATAAATTTAGGCTCAGGAAAAGTTTTGATTTCAGCACTTAAATTTTCAAAAGCATAATGAAGACCACTAATCTGTGAAACATAGACATTTATTTAATTATTAAAATGTTAAAACACGAGTTTATTTGATTTCATATTATATATCTTTTACCACTTTAATTTCAATAGTGGATAAGTTATAGAATCTTTGTAAATCAAAGCTTGATGAGTTATTTTAGATTTTAGCTTCCACTATTTATTCACTGTCCAGGGTCATCTAGATGAAGATCCTTTGTTCCTTACAACTTTAGAAGCAGAAAGTATAAGGTGATCTATTTCAATTTGAAAATAGATCAATTTTTCATGTTGAAATGAAATTAATTTAGGATGGACTTAAGAGCGAAGTTTTAAAAAGCTGGTCTGATTGTCCACGCGACTCAGAATGCAGTTGTCTACAGGGTTATAACATCCAGTCTATGCTGCCCTCTGAACAGGAAGATTAGCATGTGGTTAAGTTCTAGCCACAGCTCTTACAAGTTCCAACTTCCCAGCTCTGTTCCATTTTTCGTTCTTTTTCCCCTTGCACTTTCTTGTTTGTGGCCTCAGATGGCACCAGCATTAATGCACTTTCCCAGAGACATGGGTTTCACGAGACATCTCTGACAAACTGGGTGAGAGGAGGCAGCCCCTCCCACCGGCAGTGCAGCATGATTCACGCAGGGTTGTTCCTTTCTGAAAGCAGGCTGAGCGCTGGGGGCTGTCCACGCACGTGT
The DNA here is from genome assembly GCA_004026765.1 of Micronycteris hirsuta. Lineage (NCBI taxonomy): Eukaryota > Metazoa > Chordata > Mammalia > Chiroptera > Phyllostomidae > Micronycteris > Micronycteris hirsuta. The sequence continues at coordinate 47,184 of PVJI01012440.1, read as the reverse complement.
CCGTCCTCACCCAGCTCTGGAGTCAGGCTCTGCCCCGCCCAGCCACTTAGCCAGGGGCTTCAGAAACCTGTTCTGGGGTGGTTTGGAAACAGCAGAGGACAGGATTCCTCCTGTATAGCTTACTGCCTTCCCATGTGTCCCTTGAACACTTTTCTTCCTGGTTTAAATTGGTCAAACCTTGTCTCCTTAACCCTTGTGGGAAAACCAAGTCTTACCTTTTCTCAGTTGGGAAAACAGCATTTTTTTAATGTGGCCACATTTATTGAGAGGTCTGCCTTACAGAGCTAAGGGCCAGGAATGAGACTGGAATGGGTTTCTTCATTTGCTTGACAAATATTGAGTATCTTATGTGTCAGGGATGTGGTTGGTGCTGTGGGTACCAAGGTGAGAAAAACTACAGAAATAGGTCACAGCTGAGCATAGAAAACAAAATTGTTCATAACCCTTAATAAGAGGCCGATAATTATGTTTAAAAAGTGATAGAACAAAGCGCTAGCAAAGTGAGAGGCGGCGTGCTTGGTTAGGGGCTAAAGGTGGGAGAGAAGCCTTCTGGAGGAGGTGACACTTGGAACGGTCCTTGAACAATGCATAGAGCTGTGCTACCAGAGAGTCAGAGGCCTGGCTTTCCAGGTTTTCTGAGAAAACAGAAAGTGTGACTTAAAGCATAAGATGTGAGGCGAGGAGGTGGCCAGCTGAATTTAATAGAGGTAACATCTTAAGAATTTGGGTTAACAATTGACGTCTGAAAGGAGATGCCCAAACATCCTTCTTGTCTGCTGACTAACATCAGTGCCAGAAAATTACTGATGTTTAAAACCTATTTTTTAAATCTCTTCTCATTTGATTTTCAACAAAGGTAGAAAATAGGCAACCATCTCTGACTAGCTAATAAACATTTTTTAAATTTGAAGGCTGCCTAATATGATTATCCATGTAAAAAGGAAGTTATGGAATATAGAGATTGCTAAATAGTAAGGTTACCTATTTTTACTTTTATATTAATTACATATTTACAGGTATAAACATGATGTGACATACGTATACATAGTGAAATGATCACTACAGTCAAGCTCATTAACATATCTCCTCAGTCACTCTTTTTTTTGTGATGAGAGCACCTCGAATCTACTCTGTTAGTCAATGTTCAGTATTTAATACAGTATTATTAACTGTAGTCATTATGCTGCGTATTTGATCTCTAGACTTATTCATCCCGCATAATTTCAGCTTAGCACCCTTTGACCAATATCTCCCCAATTTTCCCACCCCCCCGCTTCTGGTAATCACTGTATTACTAACAAGTGTGTTTAAATCAAAGAGCATAGCGCTGTGTCGGACCCTGACAAAAATACAAAGTGAGCCTCAGGATCTACCATAAGGCAAGTACTAGGAAGTTTAAAACAACAATGCTAAGTGGGCATTCAGTATTTCTTTCTATTGCATATGAATTCTCTATTGCCATGATAGGATTTCTGATTTTGAGGACCCAGAATGTCTTCTATATTTTTCTTTATAATTGGTCTTCTAGCACAGACATAAACCACAGCTGCCAGAGGCAACATACTGCATATTAGTTGCTATGGGCATATTAAAAGGAAGACCCCACCGTGGAAGACATGCAGCACTGGATTTGGTTTTCAAAGTGGGCTGGGAGATCTCATGCCTGGAAGTCTTTAAGACAGCTCGGTGGTTATCTGGGTGAGTATGGTCTGCCTGGGGCAAGGAGTCCAGGGAGGTGACCCTTGCAGCTGCTTGTTACACTGTGTTCCCAGGAGTGTTCCTTAGTCACAAAAGCTTCTGCTTGATTACTAAACCAAGTCCATTCTCCTGAGAACACTTTTCAACAATAGTTCAGAGACAAACTTTTGGCATGAGTCAAAAATCATGTTAGTGGTGACCTCACTTCCTTAGCAATTATCAGCTTGTGTCCTGTAAAGGGGGTGAGGGGAAGGGCCAGAGGAAGACTTTTATTCTGCTTCTCTCCTCTAATGGATCTGGAGCCACCAAGGAAATCAGCAAGTCATTACAGTACAGGGTTTGGAGCCAGTCCAAGGATTTCATTCTCATCTCCCCTGCTTACGTGGACTAGTGACCAATCTCCCAGAGCTGTTGTTTCCTCATCCACATAATAGGGATAAAAATAATAGACCCACCAACCAACGAGGTTGGGAGGGCTAGCTGAGATAATAGGGTGGGCCCTAATCCAATCTGACGTGTTATTCTAAAAAGAGAAAATCTGGGCATAGAAGAGACACCAGGGGCACCTGGGAAGAGAGGAAAAACCCTGTGAGAACCCAGAGAGAGAAGGCAGCTTTCTGTAAGCCAAGGAGAGAGGCCTCAGAAGAACCCAAACCCGCTGTCACCTTGATCTTGGAATCCCAGCCCAGGGCTGTGAGATAATACATTTCTGATGTTTAAACCCCCGGTCGGTGATAGTCTGCTGTGGCAGCCCCAACAAACTACCACATTGGAACACAGCTTCCTCTGTTCAGACAATGTGTGCTTCCCCACCGTGATGGCAGAGCTGAGTATTTGCAACAGAATGTGCCAGATGACCAAAGTCTAAACTATTTACTCTCTGTTTCTGTGCAGAAAAAGTTTGCAGACCACTGCTCTAAAGCACCCCAAAAGCTATTCTAAATAGAAATTTTAGGAAGGTAATATAAGCTTATTTCATTTTTATGCTTCTCTTTTCCAAGTTAGATGCTGATCTTTTGGAGAACAGGATCAGATGTTCTATAAGAAGGGGGAGGAATATTGTTCACTGGCCATGGGAAAACCTCAGCATCCACTTGCAGATGTGTGGATAAAGAGGATATGATACACACTAGCCAAGACTTGGAAACAACTGAAGTGTCCTCTGACTGATGACTGGATAAAGAAGATGTGGTATATAAACCATGACATACTCCTCAGCCATAAGAAAGGTGATACATCGCCATTCATGACCACGTGGGTGGATCTTGAGAGTATCATGCAAAGTGAAATAAGTCAGACACATAGGACAAGAACCATATGAATTCAAACATATGTGGGATATAAAACAGAAAGCAACCAACAAACAAAACAAACAACCTGATAGACAGAGGGGAAAGAGGGTCAGGGGAGGATGAAGAGGATAAATGGGATCAAATATGGGGTGTTGGAAGGAGACTAGCATTTGGGTGGTGAGTGCACAATGGGATATACAGATGTTGTGTTATAAAGTTGTACACTGGAAATTTACATAATGTTACCAGCCAATATTACCCTGATAAATTTAATTAAAAAAAGAAAATGTGACATACATAACGAAATGGAATATTATTCAGCCTTAAAAAAGGAGAAAATCCTGCCATTAGCAACAATATTGATAGACTTTGAGGGTATTATGCTAAGTGAAATAAGTCAGACAAAGAAGGACAAATACTGTATGATCTTTTACATGTGAAATCTAAAAATAAACCCAACTCACAGAAACAGTTAGTGAATGGTGGTTGCCCTAGAGGTGGGATGGGGCGAGGAATGATTAAAGGCGGTGCAAGCGTGCAAAACTCCACTTATAAGATGAATAAGTACTGGGGATCCAATGTACAGCATGGTGACTACAGTGAGCGATGCTGGATCATATTGTATATTTTAAGTTCCTGAAAGAAATACCTTAAAAGCTCTCATCATAAGAAAAAAATCATAACTATGTCAGCTGATGAATGTGTGAACTAACCTTACTGAGGTAATTATTTTGCAATATACCTATACAAAACCACTGCGTTGTTCACCTTAAACTTACACAATATTATATATCAATTATATACCAATTATATATCAAGAAAGCTGGAAAAAACACAGCTTTCCATTTGCCATTTGTCTCTATACTTTTGCTCATTGCTTTTTTTAGTAAACAAAAAATTTATCCTCCCCTCCACCCCCCAAAAATACCATTCACTGAGAACCTGCTGTATACCAGGAATTGTGCCACACGCTTTGCTTTCTAGTTCCCATAATAATTCTGTGAGGTGGGTAGAATTCCTACCTGCATTTTACAGATGAAGAAAACGAAGCTATGTGTGATGAAGTGACTTGCCCTGTCACAAGGCTTGTGAGAGTCAAAGCTGAGAAAACGACCAGGTTCATCTTCAAAGCCCATGGTCTCTCCGCCATGAGCCACGTGTAATTTAGATTTTATTTTTGTATTTGTGTTCGTATCTCTCGTGATTTTCAGTACATCGCTGCCAATAGATACTCAGAGAATGTCGCTTGAATAAATCCCTGGTTTGGTGTTCCTCCCAAGTAAGACAACCCTTCTGTCAACAAATCTATAGTAAGCATCAGCTATAGGCCAGGCTCTGTTCTAGGTTCTGGGGACACAGCTATTAATAGACACCACCTTCCCTGTCTCTGGGCATTTGTCAATTTAGAATTGCTTCTATTGTTTTCAGTGGCTTTCCACCAACTGTCTACAGCTTGCCCTGGCCCGATCCTGTACAACTGGGGTGACAGGGCCTCGGCTGGGTGAATGGCAGCCAGCTCTGGGACCCCGGAGTTGTACCTGGAAGACTGGTCAGTGTCAGAAGCTGTTTTCCTCATGAAAAATGCCTTGAAATCCACTTGCCTTTGTAAACAAGACAGCTTCATTCCCTACACTCCCGTCTTGCACATGCACCACATATACTTAACCAAGCTAGGAAATCCGCTGAGTCTTGGGTGGAAAATGTGATCTCAACAGTCCTCGGGGAAACACACTCACATGCACACACAGAGAAACCAAACTACATCTGGCTTTTCAAAGCAACGACTTCCTTGTTCAAAGGTAAGAAAGAGAAAGAAAGTTTTGTGCTTTCTAGAGCTTCTCAATATTTTCCCTGAAATCAAATTAGACATTGTGGCCAGCTGAAAACTGAAGCTTAGTCTGGGGCAGAGCGGCCAATCACAGCATGGCGGGGCCTTGGCCACCGGCACTGGAACGTTACACTCTGCTGTGAAACTTGTCGCTGGGACTTATCTGACCTTCAGCTGGTAAGCCGGAATTGCTTACCATCTCTCTTCCCCCAGACTAATAGCACTTTTCAGCGCAGCTTAGGTTATCACTTGACATGCCTGAAATCTATTTCTAAGGTAAAATGGAAATCTAATTGGGGGAAAAATCAATTTTTAATGAAACAAAGTCCCCCAAAACTTGATGTCAGATGTTATTATGTCACTCCCCATTCACCTGTTAACACTGAGCTAAGCCACCTCACTGAACTAAAACGTGTGTGGCTTCTCTAGAATTGCTGCGCTCTCTGGTCAAATTTGTATAGGGAATTCTGGAGCTAGTGCCAAAATTGCTGCACCACAGAATGGCTCTTTTGGTCTTTGATTTTTTTTACCTGTAAAGTTAAGGCATTAAACTAAACAATAGTTAAGCTCTCTTGATGCTCACCAATTTCTATATTAACCAAAAGGTAAGGAATTCCTTGTAAGTTTGTACGTGTAGGTACTTTAGTGCAGATAATGTACTGCTATAGGAAATTGGACTCTGTCCCACACTCAATACATTTTCAATAAAAGCAGTCCTCCTGACTTCTGTCATAGAACTAGCAAGTCCTGTGAAGATGTCTTTAGCCTGCAAAAGCTAGACAATTCTCAGAGGCCTAAGTACAAGGCTTTTGGTGGAGAGATTGAAACTGAGGCTTAGATTGTTGACAGAACTATATACTGTGAGACTGCAGCCAAATCCCTCTTTTATCTTTCTAAAACGATGGTGACGAAGCTCTCTGTGGTCCCTCTAGAAATCTGTGGTCCTAAGGGATCCTATAACTGGCTGATTCCCTAGAAAGGTTCTGGAGGCCAGTTGTTTCTTGGCATGGCATGGATGTGGAGAGGGTGACAAAAACATTTCACTGGACAGTAGTTTAAAAGAACAAACAAGAAAGTACCCTCAGTAACTTCCAAACAAAAGCTGGACCATGTATCTTCAAAGTTTTGACCAATGGTTTGTACTTTTTCTCACTTGAAGAATTTTTTTATGAAAAGCAATGGGACGAAGTCAAGCGATTCTGCAGGAGTCACCTATGGTGGCATCCGCAAGCAGGCCCGAGCAGACCTCCGGAAAACATTCCAGTTTTTATCTTGCAAATAGCATAGCAAAGGCTAGAAAGAAGTAGCAATCCGGAAATGTGTGCTATACCATGGTTCAAAATAGTCTCAAAAGATTTCAAAGGTGAAATGAGGTTTTATTATGTAAAACTCCATTTAAGCTCTGGCTCCTATTAAAAATAAAACAAAGGCAAACAACCGCGAGTTTTGGAAAAGATCCATGAAAACAATTTAAGTTTACTGAGTAAATAAATAGTAGACAGTTTAAAATTCTCTGTGGGGATAATTGAGAAGTGACTCAAAGAAATCAGAGATGGAAGAGGCGACGTGTTCCTCAGGTTCTTGGCTTCTGGATTAAAAGGTCAAAATGACAATAATACGGATAATAAATTATATACTACCAGTGCCTTCTTTTAAGCCCTTTAATAGCCTTGTGAAGAGTGGAGACATGCGCCGTTCATGTTTAACCTGGCTCCTGTTGGAATTTTGACTCCCTCCGAGCCACCTCCGTCGGATACGGAGGCCCGCGGGTACAGATGATGATGACTCTTGAGCGAGGAGAGGGGCCCAGGCCCATGACTTGTTCTGAAGGCAACTTCTCTGACTCTGACCCAAGGGAAAGCTTATGGAGATATTAAATTCGTTCTGTAAAAACAAGGCCATATTGTGTTTTAAAAATTACGTAGGTGGAGGGGATGCCTGATAATTAGAAATAATATTATAAAAAAATAAATGGCATTAGAGATTATACAATTATATTGCCTCTTTCATGTCACTCCTCACTCCGTACAGTGGTTTCCTTGGAGAGCAGGGAAGGACAAAGAATCTGGTCATGCTTCACCCTGTCCTCCGGCCTTTGGAACACTGGCACCGCCATCGCTTGTATTAACCAAACTGCTTTTAGGGTTTGGATAAAATCTTTACAACATGCTCCCTAATCTGTGACATGTCACTAACTCATGAGGGTATTTTACAGGTAACTCGGCATACAGGCCCATTCCCAAGGGCAGATAAAGCCAAAGGAAGATTTTACTGAGAAAACATAAAGAGGGTAGGGCAAAAGTAGGTTTACAGTTGTTCGTATGGAAAATAATACAATAATAAATAATAATATGAGAATAAACGAATTCAAATATGTGAAACTTGATGTTCATTGCAACATCGTTCACAATCGCCAAGGTCTGGAAACAGCCCAAGTACCCATCAGTAGATGAGAGAATAAATAAGCTGCGGTACATTTACACAATGGAATACTACTTGGCCGTGAAAAAAGAAGGAAATCTTAACTTTTAAGCCAGTCAGAGAAAGACATCATATGGTATCACTTATATGTGACATCTAATCAACAAAATGATTTAACAAACAAAATAGATACAGAAACATAGATATATAGAAAAGACTGACAGCTGTCAGAGGGGAGGGAGTTAGGGGGACTGGGTGAAAAGAGCTAAAGGGATTAAGCTAAAAAATATATATTTCATATATAATTTTAATATATAAAATATGTGACTATATATTGTCATAGATGTGTGTGTGTGTGTGTGTGTGTGTGTGTGTGTGTGTGTGTGTGAGTGACATGGACAGCAGTATGGCGACAGCCAGAGGGAAAGAGGGATGGGAAAGGTGGAAGTGGGGAAAAGAGGGATAAATTGGGACAGAAAGAGCCTTGACTTTGGGTGGTGAGCCCACGATCCATGTGCAAATGATACTTTATTGAGTTATATATACTTGAAACCTGTAAGGTTTTTGTCGATCAATGTTACCCCCAAAAATTAAAAAATAAAAAAAGAATAAGCTCTGTCTTTGGCTTACTCACAACTGTAAACCTACTTTTGTCCCACCCTGTATTTAGGCAAGAGAAAAGTTGGCTGTAAATTAAGTGTCTCTAAAAAGAAAGGTCATAAGGTAAGTTATTTACTTTGAATGAGTAAATGTAAACAAAGCAAAATAAAAGCATTTGGATCATTCACTTTCCTAATCTTATGATAAGGAAGTTATGTTAAACCATGTATCTAGCCACAGGATTTTTGTTTTTATTTATTTTACAGTGTACCTTTTTGCACCCTCCCCCATACCCCAGTAATACCAGGAGGAAATAAAAGCAACTCTTTTACTCTCCCATTATCGTGGTTTTGTTTTTTTTTGGGTGCTCGGACTTCTGTGTATTTGCAAAGCTTGTGTTTTAATAGAGCAGTCAGGGTTAAAGACATTTCCATGTCCATCACTGTAAAGGCTGAAATGGCCGGACCATTTGCTGTAAAATGGGGGGAAACAGGCTGCTTACTGCAGAAGTAGTGTTTCCAGCCCAGAGAGACAGAAAGATCACAGCCTCTGGCAATGACTGGATTTGGGGAACACGGGACATCTCAGTGTCATTTAATTATCTCAAAGCCCAAGTCACTTATTTTGCTGCTTTCTGAGCCTCCCCACATGGGGACTTGCTCCAAGTCTTGGCTAACGCACGGGAATCTGATGTTTAGAAAGTCACTTTCCTGTCCTTATAAACAATTCCACCATAATAACCTGGCTTCTGGCACCAGAGGTTCATTTAAATTTTGCTCAGCTTGGTTTACAATTAAGATTTAATTAGTAAACTCATTACAAAGACAGGAAATCTCTGACTTTCCCCTAATTCTCTTTTAGGCCTTAGCAAGGACCCAGCCTGTCCCTTTGGCTTCAGACGCAGCAGAAAGTTTTCTCTAAACATTGTTATTTATGTTAACTTTAATTTCAAGATAAAATATTGTTCTTTGCTTTTGAAAATAGATGGAAGTTACCGAGTCACTTAGAGTTTAGGGTTTCAAGTTCTCTATTTAGAAAATATGTCCTGTGCATATTTTTAAACTTTCTAGACTCTGAGAGTCTGTTTAGATCCTCCCAACTTTTCTCAAACAGTAGAAATAGGACCTGAGGTTGGGAAGTAGGGGAGGGAGTGCCAACAGAGACAAGGAGAGTGAGACTGGAGTATAATCACCACATGGCGACACTCTCAAAATACCTCATTGCACTGGCCAGTGCATTGCTGCTCAGAGAACACAAAAGAAGGAGGCAGGGGGCAGAGCTCTGTGAACCAAGGTGAAATATTCGCATTGTGTTAAGAAAGACAGCAGAAAGTATTTGCCAAAGAGTTAAGAAGAGTGAGGGGTAAAATAAATGGATACTCCACTGAGACAGAGTTTGCAATGCTAGAAGCCCAGGACTAAAACATTTTAGCTGGTGATATTTTTATTGGACAAAAGTTAGATAAATTCATCCTGAGAAAATGAGGTCCCTGAGGAAAAATGATGGAAACTCTTGGATCAGAGCTTAAGTGTTATTGATATACTTGATGCAATAAGACTCACATTAAAACATTTACTTTGACCACACAGATGATGATTCCAGGACGTTTAAAAGAGACGTTTCCTTTCTCTTTCAATTCCTTCTATTGCATTTTGGTGCTTCCTGCAAAAAGCTGAGTCCCTTCGTGTGATTTCTGATCCTTAGGAAAAGGTCTATACGGTTAGATGAATGACTCCTTTTGGAAATCCAGTCTTCTAAAATTGCTCATTAGAAGTAACTGTAAGTTGTCTCTGACTGTAGACATATTTGTATACCTGAAGTGATGAATTAAGGATTTTTTAAAAAATCAACTAAACTATTATGATGGAGCTTTATTCTCTAGTGATTTCTCTGATCATACTATTTTTTGTTCTAACAGAAGAAAAAATATGGATCAGCAAGGTTAAGTAATTTTACTGAAGTCACACAGCAAACTTATAGGCAAGGCAGAAATAAGGTTTATTTATTTTAATTACATGCAGAGCTCTGGGCAAACTCAAAGGAAAAAGTTATTAGTAGCTATAAAAATCAAGACCCGTGATACTTCATAGGTGTTTCTCTTGGGCAGTCTTTGACAGCTTAGATGAGGCTTTGGAATGCGTCAACAGATAGCAAGCACCATGGCCCTCTGGGAGGGAGCAAATCAAACCCTTCCTCTGGGAAGCCTCATCCAGTTTGCTTCTGGACATTTTCAGGCAAAAGAGAAAAAGCAAACTTTACTTTCAAAATGGCTCAGAAGAGTTTGGAGAATACAGGACTTTAAAGGGTATTGGTTAAATTAAAAAGAAGTGTATAAAGTCACCAGATAGCAAAATTTTACGGTTCCAAATACTCTGGAAGTAAAAATAAAAGCTTCCTCTCCCTGCCTCATCAGCCCCCAGGTTGTGAGATTCGGTAATCAGTGTGGGAACACAAGACATAGACCAACATTACACTATTTCAGTCCTCATTTTTGAGATGCCCCATGCCAGCTGGATGAAAACGGGGGCAGTGAAAAGAAAGAGGGAATAAGGATCCCTGAAATAACAACTGAAAAAAAGAAAGCAGAAATACTAAAGGCACAAAGGAATGTCAAACTCCCAGGAAACTTCAGCACTGAAAGGGGTGGTGACTGGTCCCCAGAGGTCACTGTTTTCAACTGAGGTTTCATTTAATGGAAATACAACCATTAGAAACCACAACAGATGTCCCTCTGAGTTGCGTAAAGAGCAGCACAAGTAAACAAAAACAGATCTGAGCCAGGGGTCCCCTAATTCCTCTAGATAAGGAATTCTACTTGGGAAGGTATATTTAAAAAACATTTTTTAAAGGGGCCTTAGCAGATATGAGAGGCATAATTATCAAATGCAACACATGAACTGTGATTGAAATCCTGTTTGGAAGATAACATCTATAAAAAAATTCTTGGTATAATTGAGGACACTTAAATATAGATTAGAGTTTAATATATTTATTATATTATGCAATGATTATAAATCTTCTTAGGTATGGTTATATTACTGTGGTTAAGGAGTTTATTCTTATTGTTAGGCAATGCCTCCTAAAGTTGAGTTGAAGTGCAATGTCTGAAACTTAGAAAAGTGTGTCTGTGTGTGTGTATACACACATATTTCAGCAGAGCACAATTAAAAGAATAATGAAATCACTAGGCTTTATCATACAAAGTTGGTTAACTCCCTGGCTATTTGACATCACTAATAGATTAAATAAGAAGAGCAAACAATTATACAGATCCTTTTCTAAGTGCTTTGTTTGTATAACATATATTTTCACACATGCCTCATGAGAACATGAGGGAGAGAAGGAAGATAAATAGGTGACAGAATAACACAAAGTTTCAGTGGGGTTCAAAGGTTGTTGGAGTTGCGGTATTAGAGGGAGTAATTTGGAAAGAAAGACAATAGTTGAAGTATGGAGCATTTGAAATAAAAATAATTCTGAGATGATTTCAGTTATTGGTTATGATATGGTCAAGAGTGCGTCTAGTTGACCAGAGTAAAGGAGGTCAAGGAACTGAGAGTGGACAGATCATCTGTGTGGATATTGAAATTACTAAGAATTATAACAGGAGTTTGTTCTGAAGGAATTAAGGTGAGTGGAGTATGGGACAGTGTTGATTAGTTGACTGCAACGAAGAAGGGTAGTTGGTGGTAGAGTTCAAGGACATCGTATTCAAAGCTGAGACTTTTAGACAGATGAGAAAAAAACTGATCTAGAAGCAGCATTTGAAGAGGGAGGCAGAAGTAGGTATACCCCACTTCCAGGCCCAGATGTATGAGTCGGTGGCTGCAACTTCAGCAGAGCATCAGAGAAGACCCAGGTTTCCATTGGAGCAAGAGCCAAAGCAGAGGTTCTGAGAAAAGCTTGGTGATATAGAGGAGTTTGCAGATGGTTGAATATAAGTACGAGAAGAGAGAGTGAAAGGGTTTTAAAAGACAGGGAGTGCGGACAACAGATAGGCTTAGAGGAGGCTATGTGTAAGTTAAATGGGAATTACAGTCTGGAAATAAGGGATGGCATGGAAGTTCTCAGCATCCAACATGACCTGGGGTCAAGGTTATGGTAAGATTAGTCTTGACAGTTCTAAGTCAGATAGTGGGAGAGAAGTTGTGTTTGTGGAGGGTCCTGAGATTTCTTTTGAACTTCCCTTTACTCCTGTAGATGCAGACTTCGAGTATGGAAGAGAGCTGGTCTTAGGAGCACCTAAACACTTAAAGAAAATCTTGGAGGACTTTAACAAGGAGATCGACAGCAATACAGTCATCATAGGGAATTTTAACAACCCATTGTCAACAATGGATAGACCTTCCAAACGAAGAATCAACAAGGATATTGTGGCATCGAACAACACTCTAGATCAAATGGACTTAATTGATACATTTTGCCCCAAAGAAGCCAAGTATACATTCTTTTCAAATGCACATGGATCATTTCCAAAGATAGACCACATGATAGGACACAAAACAAGCCTTAATCAATTCAAGAAAACTGAAATCATATCAAGCATCTTTTCAGATCACAATGACTTGAAACTAGAAGCCAACCTCAAGGAAAAACTTATAAATATTCAAATACATGGAGATGGAATAACATGTTATTAAATAATGAATGGGTTATCAATGAGATCAAGAAAGAAATCAAAAAGTATTTGGAAGTAAAAGTAAACACAAAACAGCCCAAAACCTATGAGACACAGTGAAGGCAGTCCTGAGGGGGAAGTTCATAGCAATACAGGCCTACCTAAATAAGACTGAAAAATCTCAAGTAAACAACCTAACTGTACATCTGAAAGAACTAGAGGAGCAATAACAAACAAAGCCCAGAGTGAGTATAAGGAAGGAAATAATCAATATGGGAGCAGAATTAAATGACATAGTGACTAAAAAATTCCAAAGAATCAAGAAATTGAGAAGGTGCTGGTTCTTTGAAAAGATAAACAAAAGTGACAAACTTTTAACCAGACTCATCAAGAAAAAAAAAAGAGGACTCAAATAAATAAAATGAGAAACAAAAGAGAAGTAACAACTAATACCACAGAAATACGGAGGATTGTAAGAAATTATAATGAACAACTATGTGTCAAGAAACTGGACAACCTAGGTGAAATGGACAAATTTCTGGAAACATACAATCTCCCAAAACTGAATCACGAAGAATCAGAAAGCCTGAACAGACAGATAACAACTAGCAAAATTGAAGCAGTAAAACAACAACAACAACAACAACAACAACAACAACAACAAAACAACTCCCTGCACACAAAAGCCCTGGACTGGATGGATGGTTTCACAGGTGAATTTTACCAAAGATTCAAAGAAGAACTAATACCTATCCTTCTCAAACTATTCCAAAAATTCAAAAAGAGGGATGCTTTTTATGAGGTCAGTATTATCCTAATTCCATAACCAGATAATGACACAACAAAGGAAGAAAATTACAGACCAATATCTCTGATAAACATTGATGCTAAAATTCTCAATAAAATATTGGTAATCCAGATCCAGCAATACATTAAACAGATCATACACCATGATCAAGTGGGATTCATCCCAGGGATGCAAGAATGGCATAACAATCGCAAATCAACAAATGTAATATATTACATAAACAAAAGGAAAGCCAAAAATCACTTGATCATATCAATAGATGCTGAAAAAACATTTGATAAAATCCATCACCCATTTATAATAAAAACACTCAGTAAAGTTGAAACAGAGAGAGCATACCTCAACATAATAAAGGCCATGTACAATAACCCTACTGCCAACATCATACTCAATGGGCAAAAACTAAAAGTGTTTTCCTTAAGATCAGTAACAAGACAAGGGTGCCTGCTTTCACTGTTCTTATTCAACACAGTACTGGAAGTTCTAGCAGCAGGGATTAGACAGGATAAAGAAATAAAAGGTATCCAAATTGGAAAGGAGAAAGTAAAACTGTCATTATATGCAGACAACAGGATAGTGTACACAGAAAGCCCTATAGTCTCCACCAAAAATATACTCGACCTAATAAGTGAATGTGGCAAATTAGCAGGATGCAAAGTCAATATTCAGAAGTCAATGGCCTTCTTGTACACCAACAATGAATTATCAGAAAGAGAATCTATGGAACAATCTCATTTACTGTAGCAACAAGAAAAATAAAGTACATAGGAATAAATTTAACCAAGGATGTAAAAGACCTGTACTTGAAAACTATAGAACACTGAAGAAAGAAATTGAGGAAGACACAAATAAATGGAAGCATATACCATGTTCATGGATTGGAAGAATTAACGTCATTAAAATGTCCATGCTACCCAAAGCAATCTATAGATTCAACATAATTCCTATTAAAATACCAATGGCATATTCCACAGATGTAGAACAAATATTCCAAAAATTTAAATGGAACAACAACAACAAAAAAAACCCTGAAAAGCCTCAGCAGTCCTGAGAAAGAAGCACAAAGTAGGCGGGATCACAGTACCTGATATTAAACTACACTACAAGGTCACTGTAATCAAGACAGTCTGGTGCTTGCATAAGAACAGACACATAGACCAATGGAACAGAAAGAGAGCCCAGAAATAAACCCATGTCTCTATGATCAATTAATATTTGACAAAGGGGCATGAACATACCATGGAGTAAAAACAGTCTGTTTAATCAATAGCATTGGGAGAAATGGACTAGTACATGCAAAAAAATGAAACCATACCACAAACTTACACCATATGCCAAAATAAACTCAAAATGGATAAAGGACTTAAATATAAGTCATGATACCATGAAAGTTCTAGTGGAAAACGTAGGCAGGAAAATTTCAGACATCCCACTCCTGCCAGTAGTGTGTTGCATGGGGAGTCTCATACTCTTAAGCTTTTAGGCAAATGCTTGTTCTTTCATCCTATATTCATCCATGGGCTTGCCATGGGTCAATTATTCCTTCAACCAACTTTAAGCCTGCATCAGGTTCCAAGGTCCACCTGGGTGCTGGATGCACTCAAATGAAGAAGGTGAGCTCATCTCTGTCCAGTTTTTACCACCCTCATCCAAAATACCCAGAGCTGGTTTTCCCACCTTTTCACTAGAAGAATTCCTGAGATGATAGCTAATCCAGTTCTACTTTTTGAAATAATTTATCTGCCAATTAAATAAACAGTATCTTTTGCTTCACTCCAAAGCTGAGTTATATGACTTGACAGACTGGGTCAGGGGTCAGGCATGGGGAAGTGCCTTTTTCTCTTATACCTTCAGTAGTGTTACCTCCCAAGCTTGGTCCTAGAGACCCAAGCTCCCAGAGACAAGAAGATCTCTAAGTGGCTGAACTCTCATGTAAGCTTCTAAAATTCATTTGTAGGAAATGATAATTTATTTCCTCATTTTTATCATTCAAAGCAAATAAAAATTGAATGTGCAATAGTGAGAGCTAACAGCAAATAACAAGGAACAGTCAATGACTTTGTTTAATACTATGGTGAGTGGTTTGAGTAACATCATGTCTTCTTTTTTTAATGTATATTTTATTGATTATGCTATTACTGTTGTTCCAGGTTTTTCCCATTTGCCTCCCTCTACCTGGTACTTCCCTTCCCTCCAGCAATTCTGCCCCCTTAGTTCATGTCTATGGGTCATACATTTAAGTTCTTTGGTTTCTCCATTTCCTATACTATTCTTAACATCCCCCTGTCTATTTTGTACCTACCAATTATGCTTCGTATTCCCTGTACCTTTTTCCCCATTCTCCTCCTTCACCCTCCCAGCTGATAACCCTCCAAATGATCTCTCTGTCTATGATTCTATTCCTTTTCTAGTTGTTTGTTTAATTCCTTTTTGTTTTTAGATTCCGTTGTTGATAGTTGTGAGTTTGTTGTCATTTTAAGGTTCATAGTTTTGAACTTCATTTCCTTAAAGAAGTCCCTTTAACATTTCCTGTAATAGTGGCTTGGTGATGATAAACTCCCTTAACTTTACCTTGTCTGGAAAGCACTTTATCTGCCCTTCCATTCTAAATGATAGCTTTGCTGAATAGAGTAATGTAGGTTGTAGGTTTTTGTAGGTTCTTGGAATACTGCTTGCAAATCCCTTCTTGTCTGCAAAGTTTCTTTTGTGAAATTAGCTGATAGTCTTATGGGACCTCTTTTAGGTAACTCTCTACTTTTTTCTTTAGGATTCTCTATCTTTAACCTTCAGTATTTTAATTATTATGTGTCTTAGTGTGGTCCTCTTTGGGTCCAAATTGTTTGGGACTCTCTGTGCTTCCTGGACTTGTATGCCTATATCCTTCACCAAAGTAGGGAAGTTTTCTTTCATTATTTTTTCAAATGAGTTTTCAATTTATTCCTCTTCCTCTTCTTCTTCTGGCATCCATATCATCTGGATGTTGGCACTTTTGGAGATGTCCCAGAGTCTTCTTATACTCTCCTTGTTTTTTTTTTTTTTTTTTTTTTTTTTTTTTTTTTTTTTTTTTTTTTTTTTTTTTTTTTTTTTTTTTTTTTTTTTTTTTTTTTTAATTCTTGTTTCTTTATTCTGTTCTGTTTGAATGTTTATTTCTTCCTTACGTTCCAAATTGTTGATTTGAGTCCTGGCTTACTTCCCTTCACTGTTGGTTTCTATGGATTTTTCTTTATTTCACTAAGCATAGCCTTCATTTGTTCCCTTATGTTTTTGCCATGGTCAATGAGTTCTCTGAGCATCCTGATCACCAGTGTTTTGAATTCTGCGTCTGATAGATTGGCTATCTCCATTTTGTTTAGTTCTTTTTCTGGTTTTTTTTTTCTGTTCTTTCATTTGGGCCATATTTCTTTGTCTCCTCAATTTGGCAGCCTACCTGTGTTTGCTTCTGTGTATTAGGCAGAGCTGCTTTGACTCCCTGTCTTAGCGTACCTATTAAGTTTTATGGGGTGGAGCCTTAGGTATTCACCAGGGTATCATAGTCTGCTTCACCACTCTGTGGCACTGTGTGGGGGAAAGGAGTCAGAGAGGAAACAATGCTGCTGCCTGGCTTTCTGGAGGCTTGCTTAGCACTCTCCCCATTTCCAGTCATTTCACCCACTTCCCATATGCAACTGGTGCTCTTCTAGCTGTTGCCCAGGTGGCCATTCCTGGAGTGGGTGAGTTTGCATATATTCTAAGTCCATGCAGACTCTCCTGAGTAACCAGCAGCGTCCTTCACCGCCCCAACCCCCACTGGATTTTACAACCAGAAGTTATGAAGTTTTCTCTTCCCAGCACTGGAATCCTAGGCTGTGTGGTCTGGTCTTGGGCTGGGCTTGCTCTTTCCCAATGTATCTCTCCCAATTTTTACCCACCACATGTGAATGTGGGACCACCTGTTCCACTGCCACCATAGCCTCTCTGGGCCACACTGTGTCCTCTCTTCCCTGGCTTTCCATCTCCACCCCTCCATCTGGACGAATGTGACTTCTTTAAATCCTTGGTTGTCAGACTTCCATGTAGTTTGGTTTTCTGGCAGCTCAGGGTGTTTTTTTGTTCTTGAGGTTAGTTGTGATTCTTCTTGTGGTTATGCAGAGAGGCAAAGTGTGTCTACTTACACTTCCATCTTGACTAGAAATACATCATGTGTCTTCTTGAAAAGCTACATAACTATTTCTAAGAAGCTCTTTAAAAAAGATTTTATTTATTTTTATACAGAGGGGAAGGGAGGGAAAAAGAGAGGGAGAGAAACATCAGTGTCTGGTTGCCTCTTATGTGCCCCCTATTGGAGACCTGGCCTGCAACCCAGGCATGTGCCCTGACTGGGAATTGAACTAGCTGTCCTTTGGTTAGCAGGCTGGCACTCAATCCACTGAGCCACACCAGCCAGGGCTCTAAGAGACTCTTTGAATGATTGAAAAAGTCATTAAATTTTCATTAATATTTTTGGGATTCAAAGACCCCAATTAGAGAATCTGATATAATTAAAACAAGTAAATAAAATTTCCCAACAGAAGAAAAACCTACATCTCTGTTGCTCAAACTCTTTTAGATCATCAGCAAAATCACTCCTTTCTGCTTCATTAAGACCCATCATGAATTTAAATATTTAAATAGATCAGGTTAGAACCCTAAAGATGATCCTTAACAAGTATGGGTGCCTTTGGAAAAGCAACAATCCAGAGATGTTTCAGCTTGGATTAGGTAATGGTCTCATATCAGAATATTGCATTTGGAGACATTTTGAAAAAGCATTTACTTTTAATGTACAATCTCTTATTTGAAAGCAGCAGAAAAATATTGTCTTCAGAGTACGAAGAACACAGAATAAATCTTTATGAGAAAGGCTTGGCTATGAAAGCTTGAAGAAGTGATTCTCTACTTTGAGGACATAATCTTAACAGAGAGGAATATTGACATCTCAGCAGAGGAAAGGTACGGGGTTTTTATCTTCATAGAAAGAGGACACAAATTAAAAATTAAAAATTAAAAAAAAACTGAGCAAAATAGATCTAAGAAATAATGAAGTTTCCCAACAGAATATTTAAAAATCTGCTTTTAAAAAAGTAGTCTGGTTTGCTTACTGGCGCGATGAAGTGAGAGCAGGCCAGTCTGTACTATCCAGAAATGGCAACATTGAAGTCCAAACATTTCCTGAGGGTAGAGTAAGTCATGACAGCAACATACTTTGTCAATTCATCAGGAACTTTGAAGCCACTGACCTCTTTTGAGAGTATAAGATCGGCTTCATGGGCTAGTTGCAAAAAAAAGTTTTTCAAATAAAGGACATTTCGGCTTCCTTGAATTCTGCTTTTTTTTTTTTTTTTTGGTAGCAGTGACTCAAGTGTGTTTAACCTTAAGTCAAACACTTCATTTTTCAAATTGCATATGCTTGTGTCATAGAAAGCTCTGGAAAGAGCTCTACCAGATCTCGAGTCCACACATGTTGAGACTTGGCCCGTGAGAGCTCTCTTTGTTTTATCCCTTGGCCTAGTTGCTTTACCTAACATATCTAACACTTGCATTCAGGACCAGAAAGGACCGACTGTTAAAAACTGTTTTGCATCTCGGTTGTTATCAGCATTTAAAACATTTTAGATGGAATCCTTGATGAAATTAAACTCTCTACACACTGATTTTTAATAACTATAGATTGTTCAGTTTTGGTATTAGTCTCAGTTAAAAATGGAACAGAATGTAGCAGGGAAGAAAAAAAACTATTCTAGGATATTGGAGTGGGGGGAAATCTATATTTTTAAAAAGTGGTACAAAATAAAATGAGTATTTTAGAGGCCTCTGCCCCCACCTGCCTTCCCTAGGATGTGGGGCTACCTCTCAAGAAAAACAACTCCATGCCTGAAGTCTCACAGCAAACAATGCCTGTCCAGCAGTCTCCTGCTTACTTTTGTCTTCCTAAATCTATCCCGTGATAAACCTTGTTTCCTACACTTGACATGCCCCTCTTTCACTAGTCCCAAATCCATCAGACACATTGTGGTTGGCTCATTGTGAAGAAACAGAACTGACAGTTTCCTTCCTCAGAGTAAACAGTAGTGGTACTTAGACACAGTTCAAAGGGTTTATCACCCCAATTCTTTTAGGTGGGCAAGTAGGGCCAGCTCTAACTTCTAATTAAACTACTTTTTTCCCTGCTGACATCCTCAATTTTTACTAGTAGAAAAACACTGCATAATGACTCAACCAGTGGTCTATTTTCATAGGCCCTGTTTTCATTTATTTCATGTTCACTGCAATAACCAATACCCCTCCTCCTTGTTTAGTTTTGCTGGTGTAGATGAACACTGCATTGCATGGTTAGGGAAATGGGGTGGCCTCGTGTATGCCCTAGCAGGGTATGTTCCTTGGCTTCCCCCTTGTCATTCTAATGGTTACAATATGTTGGTTAACTGGAGGAAAGATCAAGAAATGCAAGGGGCTCCTTTGGCACAATGGGACATCGAAGGTGTGTGATGTCATGCCAAGCGCTTGGAAAGGACACACTCTGGGAAAACAATGCACTACCATCAGGCAGGATCCCACGACTGCCAAGAGAGGACTAGTTCTCATGTCTCCAGAAGACAAACCATTCATATTTCCTATTGTTTCTTGAGGCACTTACTTCCTTCTGTTTATTCTAGCTTTCGTAAACCAATGAGTCATGGCACTTGCTTCTGAGTCCAAGTGACTTCCCTCCTGTGGGTGATTCCAAAATGAGCCCCATCGGAGATTTGGGTGGTAGCTTGGACGGGGCTTTTGTTTTGGGTTTTGTTTATTGGCTGGAATTTGTTTTATATGTCTTATAGGAAAGTGTCTGGGGAAAGGCCTCCAAGTGTCCTTTTTGCTTCTTTGATGGCAGACTGCTCAGAACCATTCAGCCAAACCCCCTTGCTGCTCCAGGACTCCAAACACCATGTTTGGGGCATCATTAGTTGATCATTAGTTTACATGCTAAGGGGATTTTCCTAACACAACATCCAAGATTAAAAATAACCATTAATCATCCTTTAGGTAAGAGCTATAAACAGCCAGGAGGCAAGGTGTTGTTCTTTCAGAAGCTTCCCCAGAGAGTGTGTCCCCAGGGTCCCTGAGTGCCTTGGCCCCCCTTGGATGCCTCTATTCCTAAGAGGCAGCAGGTTTGAACAAAGAGCGTATTGACAGAGGGGCTAAGGAGCTCCTAAAGACAGTGTTGCTGGTGTCACACAAAGGTGAGGCGGCCCAGGCCAACTGGCTGGGAGAGGACAGGACCCCCAGGTGTCCGAGGGCCTGCTTGCCTCACTGCTCCGTGAGGGGGATTCTTCTACAGAAAGCAGCAGGTGGAAGGAAATGAGAAAATGGGCATTTTGTAGGCACCATAATATGCGAAAAATAAGAGACTTACTGTTACTTTCAGAAAGGCATTGTTTTTGTTTCATTTTTATGGGTACAAAGGATTGACTCAGGTTCACAGTTAACCCACCAATGGTAATGCAAAATTGTTAATCACCTCGTTTCCCGATGGGTTGAGTTTTGAGAGGGAATTCAGAGGAGGCAGGAGGAGCTGGTTCTAGCTTGGGTCCTTTCATTTTAATCCTGCATCGTCATTCTTTTTCTCAACATCCGACCCCACCCTATCCCACTCCATCAAGAGCAACACCTCATTTGGGCATAGAGATTCTGTAAAGACATCTCTGGTCTACTATCAGGAATATTGGGGTTTAGACCTACTGTTGGCACTGATTTTGGGAAAACCATTGAACTTCTCTCTGTGGGATGCAATGTCTCCCCTCCATGAAGCAGAAAAATGGTATGTTGAGGGGGGGTCCCAGAGGCTCTTGGGAGGCTGAGGTGTGCTGTGTCAGCTGGCCCTGAGGATGGGTGAACATCAGCTAGGGGAAAGGAGTCGGAATGACAGAAGAGGGTGAGGAAAGTGTATTCCAGGCAGAGGGCATAAGCATAAAGGCTCTGAACAGGAAGGAGTGCTGAGTGCTCAAGGACAGAAGAAAGGCCTCTGTGTCCACAGATTGGGAGGGGATGTGAAATGGGTGAGGGACCCGGCAAGACTGAAGCAGACAAGAGAGACAGAAACCAGATCAGAAGCTGCTTATATGAGTATTTCAAGGATTTTGATATTGACCCAATAATAAGGAACCCACAAAGTGTCTTATACCGAGAACTGGCCAAACAACAGCACAGCATGACCTCAACTCGTTGACATCAGAAGAGACTGACTGAAGCACAGACCTGTGAATTTCATGGACCTAATCCATTTTTTTTAGTTTGCAGAGATAAATATAATGTCATGTTTTTTTATTTTACCAAAAATGGGCATTCGCAAAACAACAGAAAAGACTATCATCATCATCATTATTACCTCCACCACCACCACCACCACCATCATCCTTTCGTTAAAAAAAAAAAAAGAACAAGAAGGGGGTACCTTAACAAAAAGAAAAGAAAGAAAGGACATCTCCAAATAATGGGTATCATTTAGATTTTGTTTGGCTTTAGGAAGAAACACTATGTTGTTGCTGCTATTATGATTAGTCAACACTAGGCTGATGTAGGTTACTGGATGGGAGAGGAAGAGTTGCTTTGGGTTTGGGGGCAGTTAGGGATGAAGGGAAGGATGGTGGAAATGAAAGTCCCTAAGAATGTTTGCAACACAGTAGATAATAAATATCAGTGGAGATTTAAGTTGACTTTGGTAACCAGAGTAGCAAGTCTTTTCTAATGAACAATTTAATAATCACTGTTTAATTGAGTACCACTTCAGATGTAGCTAAGAGTGGCATTATTATTCCCATTTTATTACTGCCAAATTAGAAAACTTTAGATTGCTTATGTGTTTCACATTATGTTTTTGTTAGATAATGCTGTTCTAAACTGTGGTGGAAGCCCTGGCTGGTGTAGCTCAGTGGATTGAGCACTGGCTGCGAAGCAAAGGGTCGCCAGTTTGATTCCCAGTCAGGGCACATGCCTGGGTTGCAGGCCAGGTCCCCAATGGGGGCCACGTGAGAGGCAACCACACATTGATGTTTCTCTCCCTCTCTTTCCCCCTCTCTTCCCTTCTGTCTAAAAATAAATAAATAAAATCTTAAAAAAAAAATAAACTGTGGTGGAAATGTTTCTTTCCTAGGATTAAGACTGTCTCTTAGGATTAACAAAATGTGTTTATATACAAGGTAGAGAACTCTACGTCACACCAGTGTTGTCTTCAAATTCTTTGGAGCAATGTGAGACAGCCAGCCTTGCCTGCTAATACCTTTGTCCATGAAGTTGAAAAAAAATGACTGTGTCTTAACTCTATACAGAATTTCTCTTGCCAGTATTTGTTGAAACAATACAGAGGAAAACAAGTATGAAGATCACAATGTCAAAAAGCAAAATGAAACAATTGGAAGCTTTTCATTGTTTTAATGATGCAGCTGGAACTGGAGAAGTTAGAAAAAGTGACAAATGAGTTCTGTGTCTTTTAATGTAGGAGAGTTGGTTGATACTTTTTTATAATTAATTCTCAGTGTCCCAGATAGTGACTAGAAATTAATAAATTTCTTTGGTGACCTTTGTATTTGATCCATAACAAATTACTTTGTCAAATAAAAAAAATGAAGTTGACTTATGCATTAGTTCCCGTATCTAATTTATCATGGTGTTGCAATAAGAAACCTTCCCATTTAATTATTTTTTCATTAAGAAAGTTCAATAAACCCTGGCTAGTGTAGCTCAGTGGATTCAGTGCTGGCCTGTGAACCAAAGGGTCGAGAGTTGGATTCCCAGTCAGGGCACATGCCTGGGTTGTGGGCCAGGTCCCCAGTAGAGGGTGCGCAGAGGCAACCACACATTGATGTTTCTCATCCTGTCTTTCTCCCTTCACCTCTCTCTAAAAATAAATAAATAAACTCTTAAAAAAAGAAAGCCAAATAAATTCCATGTACAATAAAAATTCTTTTTACACAATATCCATATTTAGAAGCATCCCCCTCTCTAGTTTCCTGTTCCCTTGTGAGCCTTGGGTGAGGCTAACACCTCAGGGGAACAGGTGAGACCCAATCCCCACCTGCCTTAGCTCCTCAGAGCTCAGCCTTAGGTCTGGGAAGGTCCTCGGGGGACAGCATGGGGCTCCTTTCCTGGGGCATGGGGCTCCTTTCCTGGGGTACGGGTACCCTGTGGCTGCCTGACTGGAATGTGGCAGTGAGGTAGGTGAGAAGGGCGCTCACCCTCAGGCTGGACTGTCTCTCCTGCTGCCCTGGTGTCACCCTCACAGCTACTCATCTCTCTCCTTGTCCTCCCGCTGGATCATTGGTAGTGCTGCGGGCTCTCCAGGTAGGTGGTCTGCTGGGCATTCTGGGCCTTCCCAGCCTGCTGCAGGGGAGTGTGGCCCTGCTGGCCTGTCTTCATAAGTAAGGCCCTGATAGTCCCTACAGTGCAGTGGCAGATGGGGTTGGGAGGTCAGGCTCGGCCAATGCCCCAGTAACTACAGGTGCATGATACAGACTATCTTGTCTTGTGCAACCTCAATCACATAGCTGAGGTGTTCTTGGGCTTGGTGGATGCTATAGGAGTGTCTGGCAGTGGTGGTATCCAGGAAGCACCACTTGGAGGACAGTTTCCGGCATATTTGGAGCTTGGCTCTGGCACCTTTAAGCTCCTACGGGAGCCTCTTGGTGTGGGCGCTGGGTGTGGGGGAACTCTAGGTTGCTATTTCCTGGGACCACATGGTGCCGGGTGGTGTGGATATCTCTTCAAGCTGCCTCCTCGTCATCTTGAAGGGTCTCATGCATGCTGACTCTGCTCACCTGAACCCACAGCTGCTCAGGAACTGGCTGCTGGTCTCCAGGCAGGGTAGGTAGAGCAGCACTCCACCACTTGGCCACTTGCTTCCCAGTGGCTGGGTTTTGCAGGGCAGTGCACATGTATGAGGTTGTGAGTTTGCAGGGCTCACCACCCCCCTGCACTTGATAGTTTTGCACTTGGTGAGCATCACCCTGAAGCCCTACCTCAGCTTCTTATCATGTGCACCAGAGGCAGTGCTGCCAGGGATGTAGGTCTTGGTGAAACCAATGACCTCAAGGTAGCCATCAAGGGCCACAGGGGCCGAAAGTCCTGCGTTGATCAGGGCGGCCCGAGGCGTGGTGCCTGTGCAGTACCTGGGGATGTTCAGGACAACAACGTACGGGGGTTCGGGTCTGAAGCATCAAATTCTTCTCAGAGACCCCACCTGGGAGAAGAACAAGTTCACAATCCTCACTTTGTTTCTGATATACAGACAGAGCCTGGTAAGGAGCCAAAGGATTAAAACACAACTTTTTGATAGAATTGTGAAATTCTAAGTAATTTTAACTAAAATTAACATTTTACCTTCCTTGCTAAACTCTTTATATAAAGTAGCATATATTATGGCCACAATCAGTAAATATTTCTAAAGGATCCTTAGCCCACCCAACAAAACACCTCCATGTGCATCTCCTGGTCACCACTGCTGATCTTCTGAACGGCATTAGTAGTTCACTTTTATCTCTGCCAAGTCAAGGCCCTTTACAGCAGGGCCTGTGGAACTCCTGACCTGCATTTTTATGCCACCAGACAAGTTGTGAGCTGAAAGAGCAGTGAGTCAAATGTCACAGTGAACTAAAAGGGTAAATGTCATCCACCCATACCATGCTACTTGAACTAACTTCCTTGTGGTCATCTATGTTGCTAAACAGAGTGGGCTCTTTCCATTGTCTTACTTGACCTTCTTCCTGCATTTGACACTATTTACCTCTCTCTTCCTTGAAACCTTTTCTCTCATCTCCAGATGCTCCATCTCTGTCTCTCTCTGTAGCTTCTCCTTCTGCCTATGACCCCTATATGTTGGTGTTCCCCACGTTCTAACCTTGCTCTTCTTCTCACAGTGCACACTTCCCATGTGAACTTTCACAAGGAGCAAACATATCCCAACTCTACTTCTAGCTAGGTTTCCTCTCCTGAGTCCCAGAGGAAGCTGTGTAACTGTCACCTGGATATCTGTGCTGTCATAGACCCTAGGACCCCAAATTCAATAGTCAAACTGAAGCCATGTTTCTCCCATTCATTTCCTCTGTTTTTCAACTTCTACTCCTTCCTTGGTGAACTGCATCATACTCCACCCATTGTCCAAACACAAACCTAGGAGTCATTCTTGACTTCTTCAAGCATTCAGTTAGCAAGTCCTGCTAATTCCTGTCCCTTTAAAATCCCTAAATTAGAAAGCAGGTAAATAGTAGTTAGAAAACTCCTAAAGGAATTGACTTGTATTACTCTCACTTAGGGAGCTAAATTATGGTGTGTATTATACTTCTTAAGTAAAACTGAGACATTTTCATGCGGGCATCTCAAATTTACTCTCACCCCTCGTCTCCCGTCTCCTACCTTTAATCTCTTTACATTATCATCAGAGTATAGTTTTTGAAATGGAAATTTGATTATATCATTCCACTGTTTAAATTTTTATTATATTCAGGAAATGTCCGTACTTCTTAACAGGTCCTTCCTGAGCTGGCCAGCCTTTGCCCACCTACCTCTTTGGTCTTACCCAGGACCGTTCAAATTCTCCCCCGGTCTCTGGGAATCATCGCATCTCCAGTTCCCTTCTTTCTCTTGTCTCTGTGCTTTCAACACGCATTCCACGTACAGCCCCAGCTCTGGAATGAATAACTCCTGCTCTTCCTTTAAAATTCAGCTCAGAAGTCATTGTCTCCAGAAGGTCTTCTGTGCTTCTCTTATCTTGAGTTAGGTGCTTCTATCCTTCCTTTGTGTTTCTCATGCATTCTGTGTGCATGTCTACCAGAGTTTTGTTTTGATCAATGATAAATATTTGATTGCTTCTCAGGCTCCTCAATCCATGAACCCATTGAGAAAATCATGTATCTTCAGTGTCACCATGGCAGCACAAGACACACAATAAGTGGTTAACACATGTTTACGGAAGGAGTCAGTGGTGGCCAGCCTGCGCGCATTTGTGGTGCATGGAAACAGAGGGGAGAAAGGAGAAGAGAGCTGAGAAAAATAACCAAATCATCCCTTTTGCACTGATTAGGACTTTGGGAAAACTCTTAGTTTTATTCTGAAAAATTACTTCAAATCACTGTTCAGTCCTGGATTCTACCATGTCTAGAGGATAGTTAAGGTGAATTACATGGTTTGAGGAATCATCCTATATTACTCTGGGTGGGATGAAGGTCCAATCATCTCAGGGATTCTGGGAGTTCATTCTGGGCTGATTTCTGTTTCTCAGCTTTGTCCGGATATAACCCACTTCCTCCAGGACTTGCTTGTGACCAGCCTAGCACTAAGGTCCAGGAAAGCCCAGGTCTATTCAGGTGTCATTCTCTAGGGGGTCCATCTATTCAGATCTAGTGTGTGTGTGTGTGCATGTGTGTGTTAATATGGAGAGAGAGAACAGAGAGAGGAATGTTTGAGAGAGAGAGAGAAAGAGAAGGGGGGAGAGCAGGGCGTGAAGAGAGAGAGAAAAGGGAGAGTGTCAGAGAGACAGTTTAATATGTCTTTTCATTATCATTCTCTCTTTCCTTCACTCTCTCTATTTCCCACCTATTGACTGTTAGTTAAATGCCAGGCATTCCCTAAACGCTTTATATGAATCCCATTATTTTTCAGTATTTAATCATCTTTATCATATATATCTAATCCTTATGGAAGTTACAGACTAAGGTTTTGAATACTGAAGTAGTTCACTTTATAATACAGATAGTAAATGGCAGAACTGGATTAAAATTCAGGTATTTTTGACTCTAAAGAAGTTTCCCTAACTTGTATGAACTTTTAGGTTAAACTGCTTGTAAAAATCCAATTTGAGAATAATTGCTTTATGGATGCCATTTTGTTTTCTTTTTTTCCTTTTACCTGGAAATGGATAGTGGAAGCAATGTGTGATGTATTATCACAGAATAAATCAATGCCATTTTAGGTTTCATATAAAGAATTTGAATGCAGCCTTAAACTGGGACTGACTCTAGTCAATAAACTCGAAGAAAATATAGACCATGTACTATTTTTTTTATTTTATTTTTGCTCTGAAACAAATCTGATTAAAAATATTGACTCTCAACAAGACTTTTATGTTATTGATTTATAACTAAAGTGATCCCATTTTCTTATCCTTTTTTATCCTGACAAGATGGTCTCATGGAAATTTGCTTTTGGAGGGAATAATAGTTGCTCAAATAATGAGTTTGGACCTGCTTTGGTTTCTGGGTGTGTGAGGCGAGTCAGGAGAGTATGGGCCCCACTGGAGCGAGGGAGTGATGGGGAAGGAAGCCTGGCCAAAGGCATCTGGGATGG
Organism: Micronycteris hirsuta; assembly: GCA_004026765.1. Classification (NCBI taxonomy): domain Eukaryota; kingdom Metazoa; phylum Chordata; class Mammalia; order Chiroptera; family Phyllostomidae; genus Micronycteris; species Micronycteris hirsuta. Next base: position 19,588 of record PVJI01012440.1, on the reverse strand, counting down.
GTCGCTTTGCTGTGGCTGGAACTTCTTTGACTGGGACTGTTGAGACAAATTCCAGTGCTGCCGGAATGAATTACAGGGTTGCTGAGCCATCTGGTCTCCTTAGGAAAATGTGCGCCTTTTGCTCCACAGTCTTGGGGGCAGTGAACAACTTCTCTCTGTTGTGCAGCCTTAGGCCTTTGGTTAGAGGTAAATACCTTGCTTGGCTAATGTACCCTCCGGTGTTAAAAAAAAAAAAAAAGGATGGTCTAAAGATATTCTGAATGACTAAGCTCTCTGCTAGAGGTAAGAGGAAGATGAAAAATTGCCCCTCATCTTTGCAAATTTGTTTTGGTTTCTTTTGAATTTTGAGTGACTGTAATCTCTGACTATAAACATATTTTGTTATGTAAATACATCATCAGCTCCCACTCCAAGTGCCCTTCCAATCCCCTCCAAAATTCCTAAATCAGAGAGCAGGTAAACAGTAGTTAGAAAATTCCTAAAGGAATTGATTGCCTTGTATTACTCTCATTCAAAGGGCTAAATTATGGTATATGTTACAATTTCTGAGTAAAAACTGAGGTATTTTTATGCATCAGTGTTTGGGAAATTCTTTGCATGTTTTTGTTTGCATATTTGAATCAACACTTATTGACTGAATGCTGGATTCTCTTTTACCTGAGTAATGCAGTGTGCTAGCTTTTTAGAGGCGGGAATGGGGGGGAGGTGGGAAAGAATCACAAAGACCTGTGCCCTTCCTCCAGAAGTTTTCAGACTTTGAGGAGCCAGGCTGTTTACCTCAACAGACTGGGGGCCAACTCAAAGAAAAGGTCTGTGTTTATGAAGCTTTGTCTTCCCAGCACCTGAGGTGCCTGGCACCTGTCATGCATTTCAATATACAGTGATTGATTGAATCAGTAGCATACTCAGTAACAGAGTAGTGGTCTATGCTAAATTCCAAGGCAGAGGTGACATCCAGAGATGCTCTAGAAGAAGGAGTAACACCTGTGGAGTGATCAGAAGCTTCCCAGAGTATTTCAGATAGTTCCTGTAGGAGGAATCTCTCTTTTAAAGATTTAAAAGAGTAATGAGAAAATGATACCTGGGGCTGGGGAAATGAGAATGAGAATACTGTGGGGTGTGAATGGCAACATCTTTGCTTTGAAGGATGGTATGTCCATTCCTTTGAAATCTTTTACTAAATAGTTAAGCATATTCCATTCTGCTTGACTTCTTGTGTTTTTGTTGTTGTTGTTGTTGTTGGTGTTGAATGGTTGAGTCAGTTGAAAAGCTCATTTGCTCAGTGTCTGCCATGGGATTGGGTGTTTTCCATATCCTTCCATTGTGGACCGTCTTGGAGCGGCATTCGCCTCCCAAGCGATGCGTGTGCATTTGCAACATGGACAGAAGTAATGTAAAGGAATGTCCATCTCTCCTTAGTGCCCAGGTAACCCAACAGATGACACCAGAAACTCTTGGACTTCCAAAAAGCACTGCTGGTGAGTCTCATCATCCCCTCCCTCTCATCAAATAAAGAAGCTATTTTAAAAATACAGTAAAATAGAAAAATGTAAATGACAAACCTAAATCAAAACCAAAATCAAAACCAAGGGAAAGTCCAAAGTGAATCCCTGCTTCCAAGGATCTTATAATTAATTGGGGATCCAGTATACCTCATCTACAGAAGGGAGAAAAAAATCCATATTTCTAATGGAGCAATATATAAATAAATACAATCCAACAAGATGCATATGAGGTGTGTAATTTCTGAAGGAACACAAAGCAAAAGAGATAAAATGTGTGCTTAAGGGGAACATATCCCAGACATAAAATGACTTAAGTGGATGAATTTTTGTCAATATGTTTGGAGACCAAATGATTCTGACTCAGAGTGGAAAATGAATAATTTTGTATGAGTGAGGATAAGATAACCAGATAGCGCCCGGAGCTACAGGGAGTACAGGAAGTAGGTTGTATTTTTGCTCTGCATAACCTCCTGTGCAGAAACACAGAAGGATTTGCATGAAGCTTTTCTTTTCCATTTTGTTGGCTGCATTCAGTAATGCTAGATGAATCAGCCATGCCAACCTTTAAAAGTTAGGGAGAAAAAGATTTGAAGAGAGAATGGAGGTATTTCTAAGCTCCACTGAAGCTTGCTGGATTAGAAGAGCTTCAGTGATAATAATATTTCTTATTTAGCTTCCTTGACATTTGCCAATGGGCTCAGAGAATTTTATAGGTACTATCTCATTAATTCTTTCAACATCTTAGTGACACAGGTAGTGCCAAAGGTAATCTGTTATCACTTTATGGATTAGGAAATGACCAAGTGACTGTTCAGAAAATGATTATGAATTTGGGCTGTTTCAAGAAGGGATCCAAAGGTTTTTGAGTCTATTTCTGGAGTCTTCACGCCAAACACTCATCTCTCCCTCATTTCTCTTTGATCAGATGTTTCAAATACCAAAAAGAAAGATAATAGACACATTTTCTACAGATTATGATCTTCTTAGGGTTTCAACTTTGGGCTCACTTTATATACATGAATACTTAAATGGAAAATCTCTAAACTTCAAAAATCGTCTATATCATTCTAAGACCCCAATTTTCACAAGCAAATCTTTTTGTGAATTTCTGCATTCGGTGTCACATATCCACAGAAGGCCCTTTCTTTCCAATATCACCCTTTTCTACCTTCTTGACTATATTGTGAGCCCCAGGGGTACAAAGATTGTGGGGTTTTTACTCTTTTTGTCTCCTAGTACTTAGCACCGCGTCTTTCAGTTGAATGCAACAGGTGACACGCTTGTTGACAAGGGGGAACATAACTGCACAGGCCCCTGAGTCAGTGTTAAGTCACTTCACTCTTTTTAGTTGTGTCCCAGAAAAAGCTTGGGGATATAGGTCGAGAATAGGCCATTGCTCCCTTGATGCTATTGCAATTTAGGTGAAATTTTGGAGGCCTATACTTAGAGTTTAAAAAGTTCCAAGTTTAGGCCTCTTTCAAAGTAAGTACAATCTGATTTGAATGGAGACACCCTGGGCCCCAGCAAATTGGTCCTGTGATAGGTATGAGTTCAGATAGGGCATTCAATGTTTCCGTAGACTCCCCTCACTCATCCCACCCCAACCGGGTCTATACCAGACTGTCCAAGAGTCCAGCCAGCAAGTTGGCATTCACCAGGGGCCACCTATCACTTTGGGGGTAGTTTCTCTTGGTTTTTGTGACCGCGAATGGCTAAGAACTTTGGTCTTTCTCTGGTCTCTCTAAAGTACATACTGCAGTTATGAGAAATAAAATGAGCTTTTTTCCCATAAAATCAGCAGGCAGAGAATCCCTTTTAGACACTCTGCTCATAGGACACATAACCCTTGGCCCCGTTAGACCTTTAGGAGCCTCAAGCCCTGGGCTCTTCCTTCTGTGTCCTGGAGGGAGGGCAGCTGCACTCCATCAAAGGGCCATAAATGGGTGGGGGAGGCAGAAAGAGGGAGTGGGTGGGCTGGTTCTCAGGGATTCCTCAGGCCTTTGGCCTTGGGCATTTCCCCCTTTCCTTGTCTTTCCCTGCTCATTAAAGGACATTCTAACTCAATTTATTTTCTGAGCCAGAGATTCTGAACTTTTGGTGAGCAATAAAATTAATTTAGATAAGGAAAAAAATGGGACATGGGAAGCATTCCCTATTTTTTAATTTCTGAATACTCCTGAGGAAACTTCCAAAGCTTTCAAGAAACACCAGTGATATTAAAATGCAGAAGAAGACTTACTCTCTCTTTTTCTTTTCTTTTTTTCCACTGGGCATGCGGAATTCAAATTTCTTTTTGGAGAATGGAAAGCTTGGTTGGTCTCAGCTGTCCCTCCAGGAAACATAATTAAATTCTACAAGGCAGTTTTTTTCCATTTGGTCAGGCAGTTTCATTTGTGGCTTTATAATGGAGGGACTGGCCTATAGGAATATGGGTCCTAGAAAAAGCTTCTGCTTCATTTAAAGTTAAAAACTTTTTAAAAATTATATTCCTTTAAAAAAATCTGTGATATAGTCTCCCCACACCCCCAATGTATTTTTTCAAAGTTTTAGTTTCACTTTAAAATTTACCTTTTGAACTGCATTTGTTTCCCCTGGCTACCAGTGGTTCGTACTAGTTTTGTGGCTGGGATGTCACTCTGGTCACCTTGGCGATGTGACGTATTTGCACAAAATAAAACAACCTCTGACTTGCCTTTGCACCTTGTTGGAAAAAGATTAACTTAGTATGTACTTGTCAAAACCAGAAGCCCATTCTCTTTTCCATTCTGCCAGTGGGGAATGAATTGTTCTGTTCAGGTATGCACCCCTCAGAGCACCAGCGATGACTTGCCTAAATCACTTTGTACCAATCTAGTCAAATGACATCCCTCCCTTTGCCCTTCACTCCCTGAGCTGTTGTTCCCACCCAAGGTCATCAAGAGTTAGAATTACCTGTCTTGTTTCGTTCCCAAGGACAGATAAATAATAGCGTGATCAAGAGCAGAAGTTCTGGAGTCAGAATGACTCTCCAGCAGAGTGACTTTTGACTCACGTGACTTCAGATTTCACTTCTCTGAGCCTCTGTTTCTTCTACAAAATGGGGCTATTGTCATTGGAAAAGTTAAATGAGGTGCAATGTATAGGCTTAGTACAATGCCTGGTACAGAGGAATCATGGTTATTATTGTTATTATTTTAAATATTAATCTGAATAACATTGGTCCCAAGAGATACTTCCTGAAAAAGAAAGCCATGACCAAACAGGGTAGAGAAATGGTAGATATTGATCCACCTATTGGCGAGTCACTGTGACATGAACATAATAAAGGCTCTGAGAAGAAGAGTTAGGAACCCTGTTAATTTTATTTAATCCAGTTTTTCCCCAAATTATTCATATGTGGAAACCCTCTTGTCTTTCCATTAATGTTCCTTGGAACACACTTGGGGAAATACTGAACCAGTGTGATTTTTAACTCCGACCCCTACTCCCAATAATTACAGAGTTTGTACTAATCCTCTGTAGAATCGATTACACAGATATGTAATAGAAGAGTTCCACAGCTTACACAAAAACACATGTCAATCTAGGAAACACAAGGGAACATGCACTGAAGACTGGGAAGATGATGTGTTAATTGGTCCAAAATGTTCTAACCCTTTTTTTCTCTTCTTCCTTGTAAAATTTATCAGTTTATGTTAAATTAGATATGCCTAAAGTGAATATTCAATTTTTACCCGATTTTTGCACATTGATATGACCTATATCCACGTCTCATTCTCTGGAGATAAAAATGTAAACTGTAGAAAAGAGTTGCCCTTCATGGAAGATTCAGAGATATTTAGATAACCAAAGCCAGTGAAGCCAAAAAAGTACGTGGCCCTCCTTGTTAGTCCTGTGCACTGACCAAGGGAAAATGCTACAAAGCATTACAGCTATTATAATAAAGGATTCACTGTTCCCTATGGGTCGAGCATTCTGAAGTGACAAATGCAGTATGTAGATGCGCGAACACATTGGTGCCTTTCTGCTGGATTAGCTTTTGAAATCCAGTTTCTCGAAGCCAATGGGATCAAGAATAAGAATCACAGAAACAGCGGAAGTGCCTTTTTCTTCACCTGGAAAGGGTTAGAACAAAGGCTGTGAAGAGCACTCTGCACCAGGATTCGATCTGGGAGTGAGTGTGTGGCTGAGAAATTAGAACGGGGTCAGGGTGTGCTTCAGAAAGAGGGACTGGGCGTGGAATGTGACCGTGTGTGTCCATGGAGAGGACCTCCCCCAAGGGGATTGCTGTCCCAGGCTCTGGTGCTGAGTCACTGAGGAGCAAAGCCTGTACTCAAGTTTTGGTGACTTAGGGTTTCTCATCTCGACTGTGAATACTGTATGGCACCATCTCTATCATCACTCTTGAATATATGTATTAGGATCACACCCTGATCTTATCTTAAGGTTATGGTCACTCAGCCCCCAGGAAAGAGCCTGGAAAGCCAGTCTTGTCATTCACGAGTTGTGTGGCCTTGGGTGTTTATTTCTTCTTTGAGATTCATTTTGTATAGTTATAACATGAGGTCTTGGAATAACTATTTCTTTATATTCTTCTAGAACAAAGAATTGGGCATTGTATGGCTGGAGCAAGGCATTAGAATATTACTCTACTTTGGAGAATTGTTGCTATTTGTTAAGTGCTCACTGTTTTTCCTGAGGTGATTTTAAATGCCCAGTATGCCACGTGTTAATTTGGAGGTCAGAGCTCCACTCCTAACCATGATCATTGCAACGAACTGACTCGGTGATTTTTAACACTTTACGCCGAAGTCGCTACAGTAAATAGTCCTTGTTTAATCAATAGCACAGTTAGTAGTAAAAATGTCAACAGTTTAACAGTCCACCAGATACTTTTTCCAACCTGCCCGAAAGGCAGACACAGCCAAACGCTATCAATTTAGATCTTCCTTCTAAATCCAATATTTCCCCCCAATGTTAGAACAGGGCACGTGTTTGCTTCTGGCTGGAGGAGACAGGTGGGAGGATGCAATCTTCTGTCAGTCAAAATGGGGCCAGATCTCAGGAGATAATGTAGGAGCTTTATTTCTTTTTCCTTCTTTCCCTGTGTGGTGTTTGCTTGTTCTGCAGTCCTGCATATAAGTGCCAGGGAAGGCTCCTGTGAAGGAAGACTCGGTGTTTCTCCAAGGGAGGCTGAGTTTACAAACAGAATCCTTAGGACAGAACGGGCTTTCGGGAGCCTGTGTGTGTGTGTGTGTGTGTAGGGGGTGGGTGCCTGGGAATTCTATTTGAAGGTCACCTTGGCCCTAAGAGGTGATTGCCTATCACTTGTTAATGCAAGAAAGGGAATTTCTTATCGTTGTTCTAATAGTAATAATTGATCAAAATTACAATAGTAAGAATGTTCTACCTCGTGGGGCCTAAAACCTAGGTCCTTTATGAGACATGATTTTAAAGGGGATGAGGCTCAAAACTGAGCCAGAGGTAAGTAGACATTTACTTCAGGACTTAACCAGTTAAAAAAAATCCTGAGATACAATTGACATATAACATTATGTTAGTTTCCAGGGTACAACCTAATGATTTGATATTTGTACACATTGTGAAATGGTCACCACTAGTCTAGTTAACGCTCATCACTGCCAACTTTATTTAAGCTTGGCCTTCCAAGATTTTAAGAAAGTTATTCCCATTAAAAAAGTCACATACATTAAAATTTGTCATATCCCTCAGAAAAGTTTGAGTTAGAATACATGAATAAATGAATTAATGAATAAAGGTATGGATCAATGGATGGACAAATATCTACAAAATGAGCTCAGTCTTGCAAATTGTGGTCTACAACCACAAATCCTGAACTGCTGATTTTTGTGCTAAATGTCATTACTGCGGCATTTGACCCATTCTATTATATTCACTGCACTGATTTACGGCGCTTTAACCTCTGACCGACCCAGGGTGGTCAAGGGTCACCTACTTCCCTCATTTTCAGAAATGTTTGTAAAACCAAACCAAAATGGAAGAGAAGACACACAAGTGGGACATCTTTTATTTCTCTCAGGCTTTCTGTCATGACTTTCCTTAGGTTCTGGCCTGATTTTCTGTAATCCCCGGTCACGTGGTTTAATATATTTTATCATGATTGCACTCAGAAGGTTTCTTTTGTACTACCGATTCTATTCTTCTCCAAATAAGAGTGTTCAACTAGTCACCAGCAGAGAAGCAGAATTTCAGGGGAGAGTAAAATTTATTCCATAGCTGTTTTGAAATTCTTATTTAATTTAGAGAATGACTCATGTGAGTCTTACAGCATGAAAGACACTTAGAAAGAAAACAAAAACTTCCTAATTTGGATTGTGTGCTCAAGATACACACATATGTTAAAAGAGGATGTGATCCAAATGGTAGACTAAAGCTTTTGGAGGGCAGGAGTTAGACCCCATAATAGGTGCTTAGTTAACACGTTTTGTTTAAATAAATGAATAATAAATTTTAGATAACTCCTTTCTTTGGGCTTATAACAATATCTAGAGTCCCCTGCTCTTCATATTGCTATAGTGTGGTGGTAGAAATTGGCATTATACTATATCTGAATACACAATTGAAATTTGTGAAAAGCCCTGTGAGGAAGAAGAACAGGGTACTGTGAGAGAAGATAATAGGGCATGGAGGCGTAAGGACATGCTTCAGATTTAGATATTCAGCGGAGGTCCCTGAAGACTTCACATTGTAGCTGAAGTCTTGGGACTAAGGGAGGGCAAAGCAAGGAGAAGAGAATGGGTATTCCATGCCTCAGAACTGAGATGTGTACAGGAAGGATGGAGACAGGGAAGAGTTTGGGACATCTGGGAGCTGAAAGGGAACAAGAGTGGCTGGATCCTGAAATACAAGGGGTGGGGTTGGGGGTCAGGACAAAATGAGGCTGAAGAAGCAAAGCAGGGCTTCCAAGAGGGGCCTCCTGAGCCACACAAACGAGTGGAAACTTTATTGTAAGTACAATGGAAAGTCATGGAGGCCTTTGTATTGGTGGTCAACCCCATGTAATTCATATTCAGATTATCTGAAAACTACTCTTTGGCTGCTGTGTGGAGAATGAGAGATGAGCAACAAGAGGAGGAGGAAGGCCACACAGGTGACTGGCAGAATACCTCTCCCAGGTGTCTCCCGTGAACAGTGAATGAGCCTGGCGCCGTTACCGAGTGACGGGGCACTGGAGGGAAGGTCTGAAGATCTGAGCTGAGTCCAGGCTTTGTGACTGATTCTTTGTAGATTCTTAACAAATTGCCTACGTGAGTAACTTTGCTGGAACTCAATTTTAGAAATAAACAAACAAACAAACAAGCAAACAAACAGACAAACAAACAATTCTGGGCTGCATGGAGATTACATTGCATAGATTTATATAAAGAGGTTCATCCGTTGCCTGCCAAAGCAGCTACTTCTTTTCTTCTTTTTCTTTAGAAGACCTTTCTCCCCTTATCCATCTGGCAAACTCCTAACTCTCCTTTACAGCTTGCCTGCCACACTCTCGGTGATGCCTTCTCTAATCACTGAATACTTAAAGATGTCACTGAGTTTCTCCCAGCACTGGTATAATTAAGGAATTTTTAAGTCACTTTGTTGACGTTTTTGGTGTTGACTTTATAACCTAAATTGTATTTGCTACTTACAGGACCTTGTTTAGAAATTATTGAAATGAAAAACTATTACTAATTTATTCCTATAAATTAATGTTTATTTCTATAAACACTTTAAAAGTTGGTAAATTTTGTTCATTTATATCCCTATTTGGAGAAGAAATTGTTTTGATGTGCACATTATTATTTTATACATCCTTATAAAGGTTTAAACATTATTTTAAAGGTCCACTATACAATTTTTTTTTTTTAGGAAAAATGCTCTATTATTCTTTCTCCAAAATTTGTTTAAAAAGAATTCATCGATTAAGATAAGAAAGAGGACCCTTGGTAGCAGCAAGAAAGGGACCTAGGAATTTACAGTTTATAATTATGGCTCTCACTAGAATTTCTATTGTTATCTTAGATATCCTTTAATGCCTACCCCAGGCTCCATATTCTTCACAAAGTCTTCTAGTTCAGTGGTATAATATTCTACCAAAATCTGTCGTGTGATAGAATTGTGTCTGGGAATGTGGTTGCCAGTAAGAAATTGTATTTCCCAGGTGCCACTGAAGCTCACATGACTAAGTTCTGGTGAGCGGAATATAACAGTGATGTCTGCTGTTCTCAGGCTTAAGCCTTACAGTAAGCCTTGCCCACGTGCTGTTCATTCTCTTCCTCCTTTACAATGGGGCAATGATAAGCTGGTTAACAAGCTTTGATGGTACAGATGAAGACAGTCCCATCCAGGATTCCGAAGCAACAATATATTGAACAAAAGGAACTTGGGTCCATGAAGGACCACATAACCATAGAAGAGTTTGCCTCCCTCTCTGGGCTGTCCATGTGTCATTGACTCTGGCGGTGCTGTAACAGACATTATAGTCTGGAAAGATTTGTTATGGCAACTTAACCTTTTACAAAAACAAATCCATGTTTTCATCAACGTTTTTTCAATCAACGTTTGCCTCTACTGAACTCCCATAGTATTTCCTGTTGGAATCTTACTTAGTTCTCTATGTGACCAGGCAGCCTGTTGTTAAAGGGGCACTTAGTATCCCCTAATAATAATTCCTTACATTTCCATATGGTTTCATAGTTCACAATGTTTTATTTTTACATTTCTTTGTGCACTTATTCTTCACAAAAATAATGAGATGTTGGAATTCATTTATCTAGTCTACATTTATTGAATGTCTTTTGTGTGCCATGCAATGATGTGGGTTTACCGGCAGCTCTTGAGGCTGAGGCTTTTACCTTGGAAGTGACTTCACTTAAGGGAAAAATAGGAAAAGCAATAGGAGTCTCAGGTAAAATGTTGTTATCATGACTTGTTTTGCATCTACTATCTATGATCCAGGACATCAAACGGTGTACCCAAAGTTGCACATCTTGTTAATGCCATACCCATTAGACCAGTACTGCTAAACTCAAACACTAAGCTATGTAAAATTTCTAAAGATTTATAAAATAATTCAGATAATATTTTTCGCTTTCATATTTTCATCCATTTTTTTGTAACAGTGAGGCAAAGAACAAAATCATATTGATCACATCAAGTGAGGTTGTAATTCAGTCTGTCAACATTGAGTTTATTAAATTCTTAGAGCAGGGGAAGTAAGTGTTTTTGGTAGTAAAGTATTGTAGACTAGTAAAAACTTGAGCCAGACTGGAAACAGCCCCTCAGCAATAGTTGAATTACATTGTTTCTTAGAATACTTAATACAGCACTTTTTATGACTCCAAGGCTGATGGATGATTTGATTTCTTCCCAGGTCACCTTGCTAATACAGAGAAACCGAAGTATGATGACAGGCAGTGATGGTAATAACAAAATAAAATATATGACAGAGGAGGAAGAATTACTAGGGAAAATGATGGTGTGTGGACAGGAGGAAGAAAAGAACATGTTGGGATTTTGAGGGAGGTGGTGGGGAGAATAATTAAATTAACCCAAAGCTTGTGGAAAAATGGGGGGGGGGGAAGAGAGAGTAAAAAAGGAAAAGAGCCATTGAGACTAGGTTTAGCCAAAATAAAATGGCATGGAAAGTAGAGAATAAAATGAGAGATACTTTTGGGTCTAGGCACTTCATTAACTATAATTTGAAAATACGAGGACATTGTAACATTGAGCTTTAAAAGACAGAGAATTTATTCCAGAAATGTTTATTGAGCTCTGATTGTGTGTGAAACCCTGCAATCTCAATGGTGATGAAAAGAAAGGAGATAAATGCGTGGTAACACACCTACAATCTTTCTGAGCTCTCTTGCCTTGAGAGAATAGGAGCTCTGAAGAAGCATGTCTTTCTCCCACGGTAGGGACTTGAACAGATTCAGAATTAAAGGATTAAGGGCTGGACACCATAGGGTATTCTAGGTCTTGTTTCCAATCCCTCTTAAATTTAATTGCCTGCTGCAGAAGGTACTAGAGTGATCGCTATAACTGGATTTCACATAGGGGAAGTGAAGTCACATGTTTATCTCTGTCCACTCAGCACAGAAGAACTTTATAGCCTAAGGTTTTGGCTCGAATTCTGTCTAGAAAGTGGCTCCAAGATAATCACTATGGTTTCAGTTGGTTTTGAAGTATTTCTGACAGAACTCAGGCTGGAAGGTTTGCAGTGTAACTGTACCTGCTTTTCTACACTTCTGTTTGACCCTGGGTTGACCTCTGCCTACCTCATACTTGCTAAAAAGAAACATATCTCATACCATCTACCTCTGTGATAATAGCAAGAGAAAACAAACAGTGGAAAGACCCTCGACAAGCAGATGACCTACTATTAGCTGTGAAAGCCACAGAGCTAGAAAGGCCTGTCGCCAGTAGAAAGGATACAGTATTTGGGTTCCTGGGTTTAGAATATTGTTTGGGGCAGAGTTCTAGGCTTGACTGGCAATAGTTTGACACATGTGATATGTTTAATGGGTAAATAAAGTTAAGTATGATTTTTTAGCCTGTGATTTAGTATCAAACCATAATTTCCATGTCCATCTAGGATCGATGACCTCAACTAGGTAGTTAGGTCAAGTCATCAGAGTTTTCAGGCATATCTGCAGTTCAGAATTTCACCTTCCCCTAGGAGGGCGTTCCCTTCATCTCTACCTCCATCTTTCTTCCTTTGCATTAAAATAAACTCAAAAGTCACCAAACACTGCTTGGTTGTTCCAGGAATAGGATTTTGGACCACCTCTGTGACATGAAGTTAAGATACAATTTGTGTGCCAGTGAAATATCAAGCACCCAGTATATTTTTGGAAAGTGTTCCTTTGTCTCTTGCTTGCACAGGTACCACTGTGTTTGGTTGGAAAAAAAATAGATAAAAAATAACTTCAAGTTTAGGAAGTAATACCTATTTTAATTTATGTAATTGTTTTAATATATATGTCATACCAATGAATTAACTGGCAAAGTGACTGAGTTTAAAGAAAATAGTTTAGGTCTTAGGCATAGCTTTAGAGCCATGTCTAAGGATCAGTGAATGCTTTGGAGGAAATATCGGTTAAGGAAAGAAATTAAAAATGACTGCAAATATATCGAAGGAGCCTACAGAAATGCAAATTTCTGAAAATAGGTGATATCCAAAATTTCAAGGAGTGGAAAACCTCCACAAGGGAAGCCTCCCCGGCGCTGCCCGCCCCACCGCAGACCCCCAGTCTGCTGCTCTCGCTTCTCTCTCCAAGCGTGCTTTTGGAGGCGTTGTCGCCAGGCTGCGGCTTCCTTATGCTGATGACTCATAACTTTTTTTTATCCCCAGCTTTGGCCGCTCTTCTATACACTAGGCTTCTTCAACTATCTTCTTGTATTTCTGCCTGGACATCTAATTGGTATCTCTGAATTAAAACTTTAAAAATAGATTTTTTATTCCAACTTCCTTGAAATCTTGTGTACCTTCATCCCTCACAAATCTACCATTTTTCACCATTTCATCATTTCCTATTAAGGCAATTCCTACTTCTAATTCACTGGAAATTCTGTTGGCTCATCTTTTAAAATATCCACCCATTTCTCCTAATTTTCATGCTTTCACCCTAACCCAGGTATATCATATATTGCTTGGACTAAGGCACTAATCTCCTTAATACTCACTTTTCTTTCTCATTCATTTCCACACAATAGACAAATGGCTTTAAAACGTAAATCAGATTATATCTTTCTTCACTGTTGAACAAACATGTGAATTTAACTCAATCTTTTGCCATCCCAAAGGCAACGAACCAAGAAATACTTAAGCTCAACTAGTAAGAAATGTTAAAATGTTTTTATTTATTGAGCAGCACAGACTCTTTGATTAATAAAAGATCCAGTGATTCTTTTCTTCACTGGAGTTATGCCATGAGATAAAAGCCAAGTTGCCTAAAAATGATCAGTCAAGGAAGAAAAAAAAATCTCAATCAACAACTCCCATATTCTTTAGTTTTCTTTTAAATTTTATTGGTTAATGAAAATATATCAACTGTGGAAAGCATATTTCCAGGTCTTGTCATTAATAATTGAGCCCAAATTCTTATAGGAGCATGCAGTTCATTAAAGATGATGTTGAACTAGGTTTTAATTTTATTATTGTTATTATTATTTTTGCAAGGGGAGCGGGGACCCTAATGAGTAAAAAAAACTTCACATTAGTATTTCAACCACAGTTCCAATGTGACTCAACAAATAGTTAACAGTCACCCACACTTGGTTAAAATCATTGTCAATAGTCCAGGAGCACGGCCAAAAATAATCCAATATACGTAGCTTTGGTGGAGTGGAAAGAGATCTGGACTTTGACTCAGAAAATCTGACTTCAAATGTTGGCTCTAACACTTCCAAACTGTGTGATCTTAAGCAAATTACTTGATCTCTCTGGTTCTCTTTTCTATAAAAAAGAATGATAGTCATCTTACATGGAATTATAGAAATTAAATAATGTAATGTATGTTAATATGCTTGTAGATGTTAGGCTTTCAAATGTTATCTGAGTAACACTTTAATTGGTTTGAAGGATTCCAAGAGTCTTCAGTTGCGTGAGAGTGTTTCCTAAAAGCACGGATGCCAAAAGTACGTGTTTCATTTCAACTACATAAGAAGAGATGCTTTTTGAGTTGGATAGAATGCTTTTAGCTGCCAGTGCAAGAATGCTGTATTAAATTGATTTAAATGAGGAGGAAAAATTATCTGCTATAATAAGAAATGCAATGTTGGGTGGTTGCATGTTTGACTGGATAAATTCTCCAGGAACCCCATGTCTTTCCATCTTTTCACTGCACCCGACCCAGTGTGATAGCTTGGTTCTTTGGTTCTGCATTGCACAGTCCCAAGATAGCTGCTCTAGCCCTGAAGATCACTGTATATACCTAGCCGGAGGCACGTCAGGCAGAAGACCTCTCCTGGAAAGCTCCTATCAGACTTTTGGTTATGTGTCTTGGCCAGAGTTGCATCACAAATCTGGGACCAAACATGCTGCTGGCAAAGGAGATTGGAATCGACACTGATGTCTTTGATTCAACATTTTCTCTCTGGGGTTGGGGAGGGGACTGCTTTCCATGAGCATATGACCCCTCGATACTTGAACAAAAATAGTGTTCTGTTGGCAAGGAAAAAGGCGGGTAGGGGAGGAAATGGTTGTGGTATAGGTAACCAACAGTGTTTTTCACACCATCCTCATCTTTTTGAAAGGAGGAGGGAGTTAGTGGTTATTGCAAAACTCAGAATCAGAGTATGTCATGATGGTTAAAAGGTTGGAAACTGAAATTGTATGGGCTTTATGCTCAGGCATCTACCATGCTTTCTTTTTTCCGTGTCTTTGGTTATATAGCCAAAATGCATAATAAGCACAGGAAAAGCACCAATATTAGAGAAATGGCTTAATGACTCCCTGGGGTTTTTGTTGTTGTTTTTGTTTGAATGTTGGTTTTTTTAGACAAACCCATTTATCAGGTGAATTTGAATGAATGGACATAAACATTAGATCTAGGGAGGAGAGAACATTTAATTTTAGAATAGAAACTAAAGAGGAAGTACTTAGGAAATAAATACATTAGAAGACATGATAAAGAGAATTTTAAATACATATTTTTTCAGAGCAACTAGAATGGTAAAATCATGAAAAAAAGAAAGAGATTATTTTCTGATGTTTCCTAATACCTGGTATTATTTTTCTATACTTCTAATATTAGCTCCTTATTCCTTTAGCATTACTTCATTTTATATATGAAGAAAAGTGTTTTAATCATTGTATATGATCATGCAATGCCCCAAGCACATTGGCTAAAATAGAGTTCATAAATACTATTATCGTTATTATTGTTATCTTTATCTCTTGTAAAAATACTCATTATATTAAGATTATATCTAGCCTAGAAATAGTTCAACATATGTGGTTATATGTAATCAGTCTATTTTTCTTTTTTCTTTTTAATGCTGTTGCTCTCACTCAACTTTGTTCTTATCACTAGACAAACTGTTGCTTGTAAGTTGTCGGTGACTCCGATTTGCTTTGAAGAGTAATGCTTTACATGTTTCAACAGGAGTTTGTTCCTGGTAGGACTGGGATCTAAAGAAACTCCTTGTTCCCAGTGGACATGTATTGATGACAGCTGTAGCAGTAATGGAACCTGAATTGTCAGAACTTCATCTGTATCCAGAGGCTAAAACTATGATTAATGGGAAGAACTATTAGGGAGGCCTATTTTAGCTTGATAATAGAAATAACTTTATAAGTATTAGCACTGTCTGCCTACAAGCTAGGCTACACCCTGAGACTGGGAGGTATACTCGCAAACTGTTGGGATGCTGTAAAGATAATTCATATATTCCGTAGAGGGTGGCATGCAGTAGCCTCTTATGTCACTTCCCTTTTCAAGACTCGATGTTTCTATGTAGGTCAAAGTGCCGTAGTTTGTCTCTGTTTTTCTGTGAGAATACCAACTGTAGGACTACCTGTCTAGTGTCCTTCAAGGGCAAAATGCAAGGTACTTTCTAGTCAGCACATTCTGGTGTATTACAAAGAATAGTATGATATTTATCAGGCTTAAATAAGGGCTCATCGTTGTCTGGGGTTGTAGCTGGTTGGCTTTGGGGGTTGGAGGTTCAACTTCAGGAGGTCAGGGTTTACATATCTGATTCTCTATGTGGGTCAAGGCATTTCCCTCTTCTCTGTGCATGTTAACTGATCTGCATTATATACAATCTTGGTAAATGAAAAGTTATAGTAGTGAAAGGTACTATTATTAAGGTCATGGCCTGTGCCCCTTTCACCTGATGGGTGATTTTGCAGAAGCATACTGCTCCCTATTGTAAAAATTGACTAAATAGGAGCATTAACACTTTCACAAGAAAACAAACAAACATACAACACCCCCTCCCAAATAAAAACACACCAAATCTAGGCAAACAGGCCCTTGAAAGGGGTAAACCCACAGGAGTTGGTATATTAAGGATGACATAGCATACACAGGAAATCAGAGGCTAAACACTTTGCCAAACTCTTTGTTGACGAACAGAAATTTTGGTGGCTTTTCAGATCAACACAAGCAATAAAAAACAACGAAAAGTGTACTTTTTGCTGTCAATTTTTCAACTCTGTTCAAGTCCAGCTTTTTCCATGAATTGTTCCTAGATCATTCCTTCACAAATTTGGAAGCTTCTCAGAGTTCCTGATAGTTTAGATAACCATTTGGTCATGAAGTATTTATTTTATTGGTATGAAAATCTTGTATTCTTAGAAGTCACCTGGCTATAATTGCCTGAAAAACCAATAGCCATAATTTCTTGCAGTTATTTTGGCAATTTTCAAATTGTAAAAAGATTTTATACATGTATATATACATGCATGTGTGTATTTTGTTTTAATATCATAGTACATGAGTTTTAGCTTTCTCTCTATACGTACAAGGTCTGTCCAGAAAATGTCCAACCATTGTTAATATAACAAGAATGGTTTGCATGACATTCATGTAACCTGGCAGCCAAGGAGAGTGGACTGGAATGCGCAGTAGACGCCACTGAATGAGCATGTGTACTGTGTGGCCATCGCATTCAAAATGACTGGGTGAGTAGAACAACAAATCTGCATCAAATTTTGCATTACGCTTGAACATTTCTCCACTGAAACGATTCAGATGATTCAGAAGGTTGCAGCTATGAACTTGGTGATTGGTAGCTTCATCACAATGCACCTGCTCTTGTATCACGTCTTGTGCAGTTTTTTGGCAAAATGTCAAACCACCCACGTAACTTAGCCCCCTACAGCCCAGATTTGGTGTCCTGTGACTTCTGGCTTTTCCCAAAACTAGAATCACCTTTGAAACGGAAGAGATTTCAGACAATCGATGAGACTCAGGAAACTACGGTGAGGCAGCTGATGGCGATTGGGAGAGCTGTGTGAGGTTCCAAGGTGCCTGCTTTGAAGGGGACTGAGGTGTCATTGTTCTATGTACAGTGTTTCTTGTATCTTGTGTCTTCTTCAATAAATATCTCTATGTTTCATATGACATGGCTGGATGCCTTCTGGACAGAACTCATAGATGTGTAATTTTTAAACTCAGGATTCAACTAATTTTACTTAAATTTTCTCACTCCTATGAGACATTGTCTGTTAAAGCTGACCAGTTCCTGGGGCCCTAACCTCTCATGACAAAAGCATTCCTTGCAAAGCTGGTGTGGGCTGGACTGCTCCTAGACAGACTCACGATGTACCAGACGTCCTTCTTCTTTTGTGTCTGTTCGTTTTTCAAGTCTAGCGCAGAGATGACAATTGCTGAGTGCTGCTACTGAAAGTGTTCGGCGTCACACCAGCTATTGTTTCTGTTTTCAAATAGAGTATAAGCAGGCAAACAGAAGTAAGTCTGGGCCAGGCAACACTGAAACACCTGTTTTGCAGAGACAGCGTATAAGGAGCTGACCTTCTCTACTTGAAACTGTTGTAGATCTGTAAGGAGGCAAAGGGATGGGTGCCCACCGCAGGAAAAGGGCTTCCTCTCACAGATCTGCAATCTCAAGGTTTTATTCCTCTCCTGCCTGCTAGCTAGGGACACATGAATGATGAACCAAAACAACTACAACCCCGTTTCATTAGTCCAACACCATTATCAGCTCCTAGAGCTCCTTGGACTTGGTTTATAACCTGTCACCTAACTGCCGGAGTGTCAGGACAAAAAAGGAGCCGCAAACCATTGTTTGTCCAGTCCCATTACAGGACAAGTGAGGATCCAGACCTTCCCTTGGGCAGCCTGGCTTGGCTTCACTGGTCAGAGGCTTTGCCAGGGAAAGTGTGCAGCTCCAGCTCACCTGACTGGAGGCTCTGTCTGCTGTCAGATTCTTTCCTCGGCCCGTGTAGACCAATGACAGGGTCCAGGTTTAGTAACGCAAGGAAGACAAGAGAGAGATGTAAAGCTGTAAGAGCAGTTCTAGCTCAGTTTAGGATGTTTGATACATCTGTTAGGCCATGAGAAATTCTTTCATCACAAATGGATTTTTCTCCCTGTTATCTCATTTTATTTTTTACTTCTTTCCCTATTTTAAATTCAGATGATTCAATGATACTTTTTACTTTTGAGTGAAATTAAGCCTAAAAGGGTTTTTGTGTCCACTTTGAAAAGACTTTACTTTTGTTACTTAATTCTATGCTATCGATACTTTTTAGGATAATTCCAAATTTTTGATTTTGTGAAGAATGACTTATGCTCATTTAACTAAGTTTGATAAATTTCTTTTCTGAGTATTGTCCTGGAATTATCACTTTGTTTTTAGTTAATGCTGGGCCAATTCAATCTCTCAGTGAGCTTCTAGAGGTTTTGAAGAAAGAATCCCATTTATTGAATTTGAAAATTAAAAATACCATTGATAGACATTCATTGGTTCAATACCTCCCCAGCAAATTAATCAGCAGTTACTAAACTGATTTGTCATTAAATTTTTAATTTTTAAAAAATAATTACATACAACATAAATACTAACTTGCCAATTTTAATATTTAGCTAAATGTATGCTTTATTAGATTTTCTTGGTAATACATTCTATAGAGTTAATTTTCAATAAGTAGTTCTTTTTATTTTGATTCTAATTGCTTCCTATACTTTTTTGTATTCCCTATGGTGGCAGGCACTGGACTGACCATGTGTTGGGCATCCGACGTATTGTTGATGGGTTCATTGATGAAAGTGTCTAGAGAAACAAGTTATGGTTTATATGTGGAATATCTGTTTTCTGCCATCAGCAATTATCTGCTGGTTATTTTGTTTGAGTAACTTGTGAAGGTCCTGGTATTCGTGGTAGAATGACAAAAACACAGGCCTTTTAACACAGGAACATTCTTGTGCAGAGTTTTAAAAACCTAAAAAAATGTTTTAATGGGAAAAATTGAAATTTTAATTTTCATTCCATCCTCTAGGGTACAGTTTTCTCAGCCGTGGCAGAATGGCCCTTGGGCCAGATGCTGCCTGGTGGTGAAGGGCTGTCTGTGCTGTGGTAGGAATTGAGGAATTTAGAGCATTGCAGGGGTC